>UZAE01012807.1:0-31393 GCA_900617975.1 Rodentolepis nana | reverse complement strand
AAATTCTTCGCGTGTGTCTGTTTTCACGAAACTTAGCTGCACCACTTTCAAAATGATAGATACACAGTGTAGTCTTGACCTAATCCCAGTGATCTCTATGACGAAATGTCTTAGTACGAAAGGGCTGGTGAAATGAGATGAGTTACCTCAACGACATAGGAGAAAGAGATGAATAGAGAGTGTGGCATTAGTCGAAGGGATTCTCATAGGAAACACAATTTGCAAAGGAATTTACTCAACTTGACTTGAATGAACATGAATGTGTGATTAGCCGAGAAGTGCTCTGCATGAACCACCACTTCCTTCAGAATTCCCAAGTGCACATGGGATCGCTTAGTCTAATCGTGTCAGGAGTGTGTGTTGCTCGACTCAAGTCGTTGCAAATACGAAGAGGCCAATGATAGAATGAAGGAGAGGAGGAAGTAGAAGAACCCGGCATCACAAGTAAAAGAAACTTGCATTATTCAAATTGACTCTTCGTTAGAGCATTATCAAGAACAAAGTAATCTTCCATCCATGTTAAGTGGTTCCTCCTAAGAAGTAAACGGTTTGAATGCTGAGGCAACACAAATTTCAATTAAGGATAGAGATCTGTGGCAAAGTCCAAATAGCGACGGAAAGACAGGTGGGAGAGGGAGAGGGAGGGAGAGATTGAAAGAAGGAGCAAACAGGTGAAGGCGCAGGAGCGTAATATAAGACAGGCTAGAGAGGTTGGAAATGAGCACAGGTGTTTCAGGTCTGGATCTCATATATAAGATCGAATGGAGACGCCTGTACATGTGTAGGGAAATGAGCACAGATGACAAAGGAGGAAAGTCTTGAGGGGTGTTGCAGCATCGTGACAAATTAGAAGGGATGAGGTGTGGAAGGTCTTTGGGGTGATTTAGGAATAATTAACACTCCGAGCATAGCATTGACTGTCAGCTTGGGGGCATAAGCTAAGAGAGGAAAGATTGAGGCGGAGACAAAATGTTAACTAAGACCACTGACACAAGTGGATTGGAAGGCATGGAGAAAACTCCCGAAATTTTGAATATTCAAGATTGTGTTATGAACTGACAGTTAGATGATATGATTTAGTTGTTCTGAGCTGCAAAAGCCAATTAGTTCTGTAAATATAATTTATTTGTGCTTCCATTAAAGTCAAAGCCTTTCTTTAGCGATTACAGGCACGCATTAGAGCAGTAGGATTGGTAATTCAGATTATTAGTCATAAAATCTGATCACTTATCGACCAATATTATTTGATAATTATTTTGTTATTAATAAGCATTGAAATGGAGCATCACATTAAATAATTTATCGTTTTGAAAATTAAATTATTTGGTTATTAATTTAAAGATTTTTTCTTTTTATTGCTAAGAAAAGATGTGGAATCTCATCGATTTTGCTTGATTAGCTGCGAAAAATTCATTTGCTTTTCTACCAATAAGTTGATTACCTAAAAATTTATGATTGCTAATATGTTTATTGTTGCTGGTACTTTTGGATTAAAACAGGTTAAAAACACTCAATATCAAAGTGAATTTAATTAAATATTCTTTCCTGCACATAATATGGTTTATTGACCTAATTGTGCGGGTAACCTTGAGTACTATTGGTTAATTCTTCATCACGGTATGAATTGGCACTCAGGCTTGCAATTGCTTTCGTGCCGTTTTCTTACTTGCTTATAGCTTATTTAATCATTTTTAATCTCATTTCCTTTTTTGCCACTGAATTATTACTCTTTTATTGAACCATTGTTTTTCGCTTTAAAAGTTGATAATATTAATTTGTTCTTATAGACTTTATCGTAGGAAACTGTGTTTCAGATTCGACCGTCACTGTTCTTTGCTGTCTTTTCCTTCTAGTTAATATGTATATGACTAAAATTTATTCTTTTCGAATTTGTTTAACCAGAGGTTTTTCTAGAGTATGCAAACTTACAAATCTCCGAATGAATTGGCATCCAATTCGCATGAAACAGGCCCGACTGATGTAGCTCCAGGTGAAGAAAATTCAGTTTATGGCTACATTAATAGTTCAGTTGGCTCATTTGAACAATTTAAGATCGAAATTGGGAATGTTAACAGACATATCACTGTTAGCGTAAGATTCTAGCTGTTGTTATCGTTCCACTAAGATCAATGCTTTTTATTAACTGTTTTTTCCTCATTCAGGCAATTCGCAAATTCCTTCTAACGCATGGTTTTGATACTTCTAAAGTAAAGCCTTCTGGTCATGGTTTCTTCTTTGTCAATCTCCTGTAATGTGATGTTAAACCTGTTTTCATCCTGCTTCACATTTGTGACTCTATTGTTAAATCTTTTCTACTTGCAGATCTGCGGAGGAAAGAGACAGAGCTATAGAAAAGCTAAATGGAATTTGTTTCAGGGGACGGGAACTTCGAGTAAAGTTGGCGAGACCTAAACCCGATCCCTTGATTTTGAAAAGGTCTCATGGGAATGTCGAACATCAGGGAAGTTCGGCAAAAATATTAAAAACTGATGGTGATCGAACAGATAAGTGAGTTAACGTATTTTGCTCTATTTATTTTATAAGGAAGTAATTCATAACAGATAAAAGTATTCTATGCACTGTCGTTTTCTTTCTCGCTTCTCTTTCTAACATTAGCATTAGCGTCTGCATTGATCTAAGCTTTAAAATGATTGCTAATGCAAAGATAGTTATGCGAATGGCTCCTTTTTTCCAAAAGAAGTTTACAAAACATTCGCATCTAAAAGTTAGTGCTAGTGGTTATCTATGCTTCGTGACTTGATTTCAAATTTGCTTTGTAGGCTAGAGTTACCCTTTTACTCGAATTGAAATTGATTGCATTCAAATGTGCGCGATATTAAATGTTAGAAGACACCTTGCATGATTTTAATGATGTCTTACTAAAATGAATGCTTTTGGGTATAATCCGCGAAGGCACAGGACTAGTGTTTCCTACCGGTAACAGATATGTCTCCCGTATATAGTCACTAACCTTAAAATTTGAGGTGTTTATATTCCAATCACTCCGTGCTACTGATGCTCAAACCCAAATCCGCTCAAAGTTCGAATGCGAAGGGAGGGGGGAGGGAGGGAGAGAATAACTAAACTCGTTGGGGACTGCCACGTATCTTGGCATAGTTTAAAAATGTCAAAAAAATATATTTACGCGCTTATTATTGGCCCAAAATTTGAGAAAAGTATATAATGTAATTTGCAATGCTTCAAGTTATTATTTGTCTTTTCCGTTTACAAACTCAATATATTTTGGCATTGAAATCTCCTACAGTGAATTTTTGCACTTCTCACTGTAGTTCTGCTGACAATAATATTGCTCCCTTTGTCAATATTCCCTACGATCCAGATCAGTTGAAAAGGAAGCAGAACACTGCTCTTTCAAACTTGTTACGTGTCAGAAATAATGTCAAGAAGGTGAACAATTTCAAGTATTGTGAATCCTGTCTTGAATCTGGGTAAGAATATTGGCATTTTTGTTGGAATTCTCAAACAGCTCTCATTTACACATATCCCATCATTGTAGATTTATGTCACAAAACGGACGATTCTTAGGTCAACAGTACTGTCCAATAACACCTTCGGTATGCAGTTGGTGCTTTTCTAACCTCTCAAATTATAAATGATAAGTATTTTATTTTTCCCCCAATAGCCCATTCTAACTGGTTATCGTAACAAGGCCAAATTCACGATTGGGTTTGATTTGGATGGTAAAGGTAAGGATTTATTTTTGTCCCTATTATAGCTCCTATTAATTGTAAGTACCATTATCATTCCGAGCAGCGTTAATCATCGCGTATGTCTTCCATATCAGATATCACGGATTTGATTGCTTTTGAGGTACCCAATGATCGGAGCGGCCAAACTCACTGGTTATATCTGGCTAATATAGAGGATTACCGTGTTATCAAGGAGACGATCCCATGATGCCCCTCTATACCCCATTCGATCGTTAGAAAACGCTTTCTTACACTTTCTTGCGAATGGCAGATGTATTTGCAAAACGTTTTTATCATTTCTCCTATCTACATAATCTAAAGTTGGCCATACACTTTTACTTAAAACAGTAATCACAAAAGATTGGCGGACGAGAAATAATTAACGGCAGGAAATTCAGTCATATTCATGTTTTCTATATCAACTCACTAGGCATGAATATTCCATTGCAACAACACAATCAAAGCAGTTTTTTCTTGTGAGAAAGCTGGAATTTCTGATATTTGCCTCTGGCACTTTCTGTTCTGTAGAAACACCCGAGTGGTGGAGACGTCCTTAGGGGAATGGAAAACTCGTGGAGAAATGAGGTGGAAGTAATTTGAAAGTCCCTACGAGAGAAATGGTGGGAAATGTGGAAACCCGAAGCATGAATCTTGGAAATGAGAAAAGTACCAAAGAAAGTCGTCATGTTGTAAGGATTCCCTTGTCGATGAGTTAGAATCACACATATTTTGCTGCGCTCCATTTGTTCATCAAATAAACTTTTAAAGTTATGATCTCTTATAGTTGTCGCTTAATTAACCACGTTCTCTTATTGTGTACGTCAGATAACATAACAAATCGGTCTTTCTTGAAGTTATTTCATCTACTAGGCTTCTAATTGCAGTCACTTATTTTTGCAGTATTCTCGTACTAATATCGCTTTCAGTATACCTTTAATGGGGGTTCTCTTCGCTTCCAAATTAGTAATTCTTAGGAATTTTCTTTTCTTAAGTTAGCCGACTGTCTTCAAATGGCCGACCATTTCATTCATTCACTTTAAAATCCCGTATTACAATTATGCGTGCTCATGCCTATGTGCTTTCCTTGTAAATTCATCTCAAGTGTCAACTTTCTATTGAATAGGGCCAGTTGTCGGAATGCGGGTAGGTAAATACAAGGATGGTTCAACAGCTGTAGCTTATTCTGCAGATGCACTCCTGTTCTCGGAGTCCACTTCCAAAGTGATTGCCAGTATGCAGGCCTGTTTGAATGCCATCTACAATCAACCCCACGAGGGCGAGAATGCCGACCTGTTGAATCGCATTGCCGAGAGAGTACAAGTATATGACATGGTCGCCAAGACTGGCCATTGGCAATCCATCACTCTTCGTGAATCTCGACTCAATGATCGTCTGGTTGAAATTGAGATTCGTCGTCAGGAGCTTACAGATGTAAGTCTCTTGCAAATATTACTACCTCTTTTTACTTGCTTTAATTTTCTGTTTCCCTCTAAGTACACATTGCCATGCACTTATTTAAGTCGGTCTTTTCGTGTACATTTTGAGGTCAAAGTAGTATAATAACAAGACAATTGAACCATTAAACACAATGGTGACCAGGAGTGTATTATCGGTAGTTCTTTTGTTTTTAATCTCTTTTGCCACTTATGGCTTATCGAGGCGTTGTAACGCTATCAGGTCTTGCTTCTGCCACTACTTTCAACGTGTCCCCTTGATATTGCTATGTCACAGTTGACTTAGTCCCGAGTAGAGATAATATCTAAGTAAAATTACACCAAGACACTTAAGTCCATGAATACTGGGCTTTTGCATATTATTGGTGTAGGAGATCAAAACACCTTCAAGAATAATTATAAAGCCTTGGTGCCTGGCATTAAAGGGAAGATGCGGAGAAGGAAGTTGGGCAAATTGGAAGGAAAAGGTACATATAACAAGGGTAGGAATGTTAATGGAAGAGGTTACAACTAGTCCTGGTTTGACTAGTAAAGGCGTTAAAATGAGGAGGAACTGGAACGCGTCTGCTTCTTCCCTGTGCAGGTCCGAAATCTCGTACGGGGTCTCTTCCTCGACTGTCTAGACTTGGTTGCGATCAGGTCTGCAGTTGAAATGGGCCTGTGATCGCTCCTTCACATCAACTCAAGAGTATGCGGTGATTGTGTTTCTTTTCAATGAAAGTAACCTTAGATTGTCAGCCAACTTGCCTGATTTTTTTCGCCGTTTATTTCTTTCCTCCAATAGGAAGATATTGCGGATTTGTGCTCAGTTTTGAAGCAGTGGTTTGAATCTGGAGGACAAGGAGAGTCAGCAGCTGTTACATCTATCGTTTTGATTTCTCTTAACAGGTGAGCCTTAACAATTTATTTGGTATGCATTTTAACTTTTCTCAAATTAAGTCAGTAGTCATGGCTTGCCTGAGTCGGATTGCCCATACTCCCATGGGGGCAAGAGTTCAATCGTCATTATTTGCCCAGTAGTTTTGCTAAAGGGACTACTTCCGCCAAATCCAATGCTTATTCCAAGTTATTCGTTTCCAGAGCTATTGAAACAATTTCTCGTTATTTTTCGCTCCTTGCATCAAGTGAAACTGTTCCGCTTTTTTGTGTTTAAAATCGTTTGTAATTGCCCATTTTTATTGTTTTCTTATCTTAATCTCGATTTCAGTTATTTGGCCTCGTATTTCTTCTCTATTGACGCGGTTACTTGAAAAATGCACGAGGATATTCTTTTTAATAGAACAAAAAGCTTTATAATTGTAGAATTGCTTTCTCGCTCGACTTATTTAAAAACACTGCTCTGTTGTTTGTTGAAAGTAAAAGCAATTTTACTATTGGACATTTCTCGTTCTTCATATATTTTATTCTTCTTTACAGTGTCTCACAACAGTCTGGCAAATATGGTGAACATTGGGTTTTTGGCAAGAAGGTAAGTAGAATTTCCCCTTTTATAACTCTATTAATCTACCTTACTGTAATGTTGTATTTGCTTTAACAGACAATCACAGAACTATGCTGTGGTCTTAACTTTGAAATCTCAAGGGATGCATTCTTCCAAGGTAGGCTGATTTCATCTTCTATGCTAAGCCTTCCACACAATTTGTTAATATTCAAGCACTCTTTAGTCCATTGTATTTTGCTTGCTTCGTAGTCAACACCCTGGCCGCTGAGAAATTGTTTGAGGACATTCGTGGGCGCTGTAAAGCCATCCTAGAGAGGGAAAATAAATCCACTAGTGATGCTATTCTTCTTGATGTCTGCTGTGGTGCTGGTGTTATTGGTCTCTGCCTTGCGGACGTAAGTACTCAAAACTTTTCATTAATGGTACTGCTGTTACGGTTGTGGTAGGTTTAATCTTACCAAATCGGTTGGGGAGGGGGGGGGGTCATTTTGCTATCTCTCTACTGGAAGTATCATTTTAATTACTGGATAATTTTATCTTAATATCTAATATTCATCCCTAACATTAGATAAGACTGTTCTAGTATGTCTCTAGTACTGAAATATTAACTGTAAAATTTGTGGTCGTTCGAAGACCGATCATCTTACACCTCAAAGTACTTTGTTTCTTTCTTTTCAATTGATCTTCCCGCTTCATGGAATTTGCCAAACGTTTCCGTAGGCATGCTCATATCCTTGAATTTAGTTTGCTGCAATTTTCTAATCATCTGAAACAATGAGCCTCGGATAGCGTTCTTATTTCAGGTCCGGCAAATCCTAGTCCTTTCCTAAAATCATGACAACCAATCTTCTCTCCCCTTTTTATTTTGATATATTGATTATTTTCGGATTCTACTCATTTAGATTGTTATATTGGCTAACACCTAAGGTTGCTACTAATAGCTGACAACTGCCATATATGAAGAAAAGAGTGCGCAAGAATGTACTGAACGTTTGAGATTTAAATTTGGGGGAGGAACGAATGTAACGAAACATGATACAGATCAGGAGCATGAAAGAGGGAACGTTTGCACGAGCCAAGCACTTCCACCACGATTATAAATTCTCCATGTGTGGAATTAAATGAACAAAGAACAGTCACCCCGAGATAGGCGAGAAAATAGGTTAACAGATATCTCATTGTGACACGAAAGAACTGCATATAAACGGTTTGAATTAGCATGTGGTTCAATAAATGATGTTGGGAAGAGTTATGGGATAGGTTTTTGTTATTATTTAACTCTTCTTGTGTATCCATTTCTAGTGTTTTGATCAAGTGGTCGGCATTGAATTAATCCCTTCAGCTGTACAAAACGCGAAAAGAAATGCTGAAATAAATGGTTGGTATCATCTGAACAACTTTTCTGCTTAAAATCTTCCTTTTATCTTTTTTTTCCATTTTTTTATCATTTTTTTTCCTCATTTTCCTCCTTGTAGGCATCAAGAACGCCGAATTCTACGTTGGCAAAGCGGAGGAACTTTTGAAAGATCTCATGAAAGTTCTACCTAAGGATAAGGAGATCATCGCTATATTAGATCCTCCTAGGGCTGGAGTTCGTAAGTCATATTAGGGAGAAAATTTTCAACTCGATGTCTCTTTAGCTAGCCAACTTTGTTGTTCCTTGTAGATCGTGGAGTTATCGAGGCTATCCGTCAGTGCTCAAGGGTCAAAAATCTGATATTCGTGGCCTGTGACCTTAGAGCTTCAGAATGGAACTTTGAAGGGTAAGTAGTACCTAAATTTGACTTGGTGTTGATTGATTGTACTAATATGGATACGAGAAGCTTGCTGAAGTGTTATAATAATGCACATGATTTCTGTTGAAAGTAATCAGACAGCATTCACGAATGCATCGACGAATGTTGACATAGAAGAAAGAATTCACTGAGGAGTTTACTAAAAATAGGAGTTGCCCTTTGTGCCGTTATGCTTGTTGTCAATTTTACATTGCATTTACCAAGTAACTGAAATGTTAACCTATGCAGACCTATTTAATGGTGCTTATATGGAAATGCCCAGGACAATATAGTCATTTTGCCCTTCTACTGTGTTAGCTATTGTAATTTTGTAATTACATCCAGTGTTGAATCTAAAAAGGGACATGGTGTGGCCCTTTTACTTATCCCTATTTTCATCCATGTAATACTGGTCTAATTCATATCGTTTAAGTAGGAATAAGACTTACTTACATAAAGTATCTCATTTAAACTTAGATAAAATGCTTGTATATGGATTTATTTTTTTGTAGACTTGCACGTCCTCCTTCAAAGAAGTATGCGGGTGCACCATTTTTGCCGACAGCTGCTACATGCGTAGATCTCTTCCCTCACACTCCGTCTATTGAGGTTGTAGTTTCTTTAAAGCGCCTTGCTGCTGCGGATTGTAATCATACCACGGAAGTGCATTCTACTGGAGAAGCTACGCTATAGATTGTACAGGTTGATGTGCTTTGTTTTGTATCACATAATGTCTGGCGTATATTTTCAATAAAGATTCACATATGTGCGTACATTTCTTATTAAATTAGGTAAGGCAACGGTACCGCAATGGCAATTCTCCATGTTCAAGTGATGGCAAGCTTCTCGAGTAGCAATTGCGGTGTGAAGCTGTAATAGGCACCTATGACTGTGAGGTACCCAAAGTGGGCATTAATGAATAATTGGCAGAAATAGTGGAAGCAAAATGGAATTGAAATAGTCGGCTCTATATTTATTTTGCGTGATTGTTGCTATGGCATAAACAAAAGAAACGATCCAAAAATTCTGTGGATGATGACTATTAGACGGTCTATTATGCTTAAAAGGAACCTAAACTAGGTTAGATTCACATGATATTCATAAGCCATTTAATATAATGTTTTACATCATCACCAAGGGGTGTGCGATAGACTTACCTCCACGTGGCGCACCCTGGGTAACGTATACTTATACGGCAAAATGTCTATATACTGGCAGTTGACTTTCCACTTCAAACTACCATCACCTCACTCAATGCCATATTCGACTATTTCCACAGTATTCACCTCACCTTTGTTCTACCTTTGTGTTTGTCTATTACATCTTTGAAACGCTCTTCTGTTCCCCCTCTCGACTTTTTTTCAATTTGATGTTCCTTCCCCTCTGTGAAGCCTGAAGTAAACTAAAGGGCTAATGATAACTATCAAGACGCCTGCTAATTGATATAAACAAATAAATACATCATCACCAAAATATTAACTCTTATCTACATAAATAAACAAAAATACATATTTTAAAAGGTGCGTTATTTTATCTACTTGAAGATGTAAAATCTTAATCCATTTTCCAATTAAAATCTGGCCTTTGAATATGCCGATTTAGCCTAATGTACACTTGCATAGTTTGACCTTGGCATTCAAGCCTTCGTGCTGTTGTTTAATGGTTGTAAGCTTGTGCCAATTTAGCTTTTGTGGTTTGTTATATTTATAGTTAAATAATTTTGTGCACAACAACACCGTATTTTTCATGTGGATTTTATATTTGTGAGAAGTTTCACTCGGTTAAAATTGAGGAATGATATTTCAGATTGCTAGGTTATTTTAAGTTTGGCTTTCATACATATATTTTCTTATACTTGTCTTTTAATATTTTTTAAATAATTTTTGACATTTAGATTTGCAGCCTTATTGTGAAATAATATAAAATGAAGCAATTGAGTGATGATTGGTTTGCTATTGGGCAGAGCTATTTCAGGTTTGCCCACTTCTTTTACATTTAATAAATCATCTAGACGCCTGTCCCTTTACAAGCTGGCATTAACACATTCACAAAATTCCAATGATTTTTTTATTTCTGTCAGTGGATGTGGAGGTCTTATTGCATTTCTTCAAAAGCCCAAACAATCATCCAACTCCCTTCTTTTTATTACCACTGCTTCTGGAAAACCTTTTGCTGAGTCTACGGTAAGGTTCGATTGATTTCCTTTCTAAACATTTCAACAGTGGAAAGATGCTCCTCCTGTCGCAATTTCCTGGTCTAATGATGAGGAACTGGTTGTCGTTCAAAAATCTGGTTATGCAACAATCTTGAACCTCAATGGAACATTTAACCGAAGATTCAGTTTTGGAAAAGATGCTGAAAATAGTCAGATCATTGATGCCAAGTTCTTCTCTTATGAAGGAGTATGTTTAAAATCATTCAATTTTCAAATTCTTTTTCAGTTA
Organism: Rodentolepis nana; assembly: GCA_900617975.1. NCBI lineage: Eukaryota > Metazoa > Platyhelminthes > Cestoda > Cyclophyllidea > Hymenolepididae > Rodentolepis > Rodentolepis nana. The sequence continues at coordinate 20,569 of UZAE01012807.1, read as the reverse complement.
CTAGTTGCTTATTTCAAAAAATTTCTTACTTCCTCTTCTACTGCGTCCCCTTAGATTGTCATAGCCAGTTTTTAAATCTAAGAATCACAACTAAATTAGCACCTATTTACTGGTCTATCTGGTTACTTTCCTCTATCTGGCATATGAATTTGGTAAATTTGCCTTTTGTTCGAGATTTGCTCACTTCTTTACACACAAATAAAATCCTTTAATTTGAATAAGGCCCTAGTTGAATTATGAATTATAAAACGCTATCCTTTTGTATTTGCACAGATTGGCTACTCTGCAACTGTGCCTCAATATGCAATTTGCCATTATCCTCCTGTGGATCATATTAAATGTTTTCTTTGTCCAGCTTTTTGTTATTTAACTCTATCAGGGAAAATCTTACATTTTTGCTTGGAATTTTCGAAATTCGCCAATAAGAGCATTTATTTATGATAGAGCTGTCGTGACTTCATTTACTTGTCACTTACTAAAAATCAAATTTTTCTTGGCATATTCTGGCTAGCTTATAACCACTTAATACATTTTGATTTGTCTAGATTCCATCTACAATCGATGCGTCCTTTATCCTCATCTTATAGACTTTTTATTTCATGGTAAATTTTTTATCCACCTTTCTACTTTCCGCTAGTGTCCATTGTATTTTTAAGTTCTGTGCTTTCGCTTGCTTTGAATTTACTGAAAATTGTTTTTTTTCGGTAGCTTTTTTTCTACCACAAAGCCTTCATTACTACCGATCTTAATGTTGTCTAACAAGAAATTAAAATACGATTTTAATACAGAGTTGCCTTTATGAAGTAGGTTTATAATATTTGGTCTACCACTAAATGTTTACATACAATCGATCAGGATAGAAATCAACCAGTAGTTCATTTATGATTGTCATCATAGGCAGAGTAGGCAGATCGCGATGATCTAAGTTAGTAGGAATTTAGATGATAATAAATATACTTTAAGTGTTAGTCAATGATTCGTCTTGAAGACTAACATGATACAGTAGACTTTCAAACAAGAGGATCACATCCTTCGTTCGTCCATGAACAACCGATCAAAATCGTCAACTGTTTATTAACATCGACAGGAGTAGGGAATCAATCTGTGTTCAATACAAAGAAACTAAGCAAGCCCACCCACTTGGGAGTTTAACGTTTGATTTTACGATAAGAAATTGCATTAACGTTGACCTCTACTTTTTCATTTCTCATTGTAGCGAACAGCCGTCGCTGTGATTACAGGCAATTCTCAGATCTTCATTGCCACCAGTCTCGAGCGCCCACGAATCTTGGCAGTTGCTTCTGAACTGCCCCTGGTAAATCGACCCTTCGTTTGGCATGTGGCTTCCTCTCCAGCTCCCGGTGATTTCGCAACGCTCAAGGGGCCTTGGATCCTCTTAGCTTTCGACAAGCATATTCATCGTTTAGGAGTTGGGAAAGCTACTAAGGTGGGTAGAAATACATTTTACTGCGGAATTATTTTCACTTACCCATATTACCTTTCCTATTAATTTAACCGAGATTTCACTTTAGATAACAACACTAAAGAGTATTCACGTAAAGAGAAGAGGAGATTTGCACAACTAATAATATAGCAGAGGAAGAGATATCGGGCATGTCTAATATTAGGATCTCTTTTAGAGGAATAAATTATTATTTACTTTGCCAATATTAATTCCCCTCCTCCCTCCCGGATATTGATGAATTCTGTTATCTCACATTCATTCCTATCGGATGTACCAATTTTGTAATGACGAAGAACCACCGGCTGTGGGCTTTTATAGAAATATTCCATATTCAAGACTGTTCTATGAGTTTCAGAGAAAACAGATGACCAATTCACGTTATGTTTTCAATACCTTAATTTAGTGTCTGTAGAAGTTGCCGACTCAAAAATCATACCCTAATTACGTCAATTTCTTTAATTCTAGGTCGTTATACAGAATCCAAGTAGTCAGGAAATTCGTTTCTCGAACTATCATAGACTAGCCATCTCTCCTAACGAAGAGATGGTCGCTCTCTACTTAGACTGCAGCGTTTTACGAGTTGCCAGTCTGGTCGAAGGTGGTGGTCTGGATGTCCGAATGGAACTTGACTTGTCAGCAAGAGCGGTTGCACTTGGCGGAGGAAGTAGTGACAATAGCCGAGTCTCAACTCTCCCCTCTGGTCTAATCTGGATCGATAATTCTACTCTCGCTCTACAATGGCGTAATTTTGTGGTTGTGGTCGATATGGAGAAAAACATCTATGAGTTATTCTATCTATCGCTTGTACATATTCAATCAGAGGTATGTCTTTCAATTATATTATCAATTTTTATTGTGTGCGTCAATGGAGGTAAAATTCAGAGTAAATACTTTCAGAGGTATTTTCTATATCGCATTCGCCCAATTTATGGCTGAATACATTTTATTTAATTAAGTGAGGTTGTTCATTAAATATATCACATTTGGTGACACATGTCAACACAAAGCGTCCCTTTAGACGTTATAGATTTGAGGTCAACATTGATTTGTGTTCATAAATGATAATCGAAACTTATTGATGAGAATGGCACTTATCTCACAGTCGATTATACAATGACCCCTTATTCTATTGCATATAGACATGTGAGGTGGTATTTATATTATAAACCTTTCAAATCCTCACTGGTGGTACAACAACTAATGTGCTTATCTGCTAGAGGCCATCTTTAAGACGCTTGTTGCTATATATTCAATGAGTGGAATGGGTAATTACAATGACTAATTAAACGGAAAACAGCTAATTTTATGAGAAGAGTGATAATGAAAAAAGATGACTTCCGTAAAACTCACCCTTTCCTGTTGTGTAAAATCATTCTACCCTCTCGATCCTTGGAGGAAAAAGTTAAACGAAATGGTTCATGCTACCACCATAATCAATATCTATCTGATATTGTGTGTGATAAAATTTGCTCGGCAAAACTGATGGCTATTCAGGAAATGGAAGTATTGGAACGCAAAATAGCCAGTAATTAATTAGTTTGATTGGCGAATCTGAGAAGAGACCACTGAAGAAAGGCTATTTTGGTACTTTGACTTTACTCTTTCTCTTTTCAATACCTTTCCTTTAATTTGGAGATTTATTTATCTTACTGCAGATTACAATAATTATCATAATATGATAAATAATTAAAAGCAATCAACTCATTGATTACAAAATGGTTTTACAAAACAGCTTCAGTCAAAATATGTTTTGTCGGATAAATTTCAGTTATGGACTGAAAATCTCTGTTTTCTTTACTGTATCATTGAGTTATGTTGTTTCAAAATTAGTCAGTTCAATTAATCAGCTCTTTCCATAGTATCAACTGAAGTTGTAAATGCTTCCTTCACTCTTAGCTTTCGCACATTTCCCTTGAAAAAAACTGTCATCAGATCTAGAAAAAAGTTAACGTTTTAATGATGAGACGTAGGGATTGGGGAGAACCAGTTAACAATTTGATTTCCTTCATTTTGACCATTTAAGGACCAATACTCCCCACTGTAATAGTTCTCTAGTGGCCAAGCCCACTTAATCTAGTTAGCTCCTAATGCATCCGTTGACTATCCCGAGCATAGGAACGTAGATAAACCCTTTTCTAGTGAGGAGGTCAAAGGGTCGGGAAGTAGTGAAAGGATGTACGATAGATGGTTGAGGGGGTTATATCATTACTCCTCCTTTGGTTCATTACGATTTTAATATTTATTCAAATGAAATGGCAAGTTTTATGATAGTTATCATTAAGCCTTTAGTTGATTTTGGGCTTCAAAAAAGTCGAGAATGGTATCAGAAGAGTGATGCGCAGATATAACAGAGACGGACACCAAGATAGAGAAAAGGGCAAGGTGGGTACTGAAGAAGTGGTCGAATATGGCTTGCAGTCGAGCCGTGGTAGTCTGAAGTCAACTACTGGTTTATAGACTATTTTGCCGTATGAGTATACGTTGCCCAGCGTGCACCACGTGGAGGTAAGTCTATCGCACATCACCGATTCCATTATAATTGACTATTTAATATCATCAAGTATGCGTGGTTGCGCCAAATTAGTGGTAACTGACTCACTATGATTCCAGGTGATCCATCAAGGATGTTCTCTCTGAAGCTTTCTGAAATTTCTTTAGTAATCATTTTTAATGGTTATTTTTTCACCGTGGGGTGTGCGATAGACTTACCTCCACGTGGTGCACCCTGGGCAACGTATACTCATACGGCAAAAAAGTCTATTAACCGGCAGTTGACTTCTGACTTGAAACTACCCCCACTATGTCATATTCAACCCATTTACAGTACTCATCTTACCTTTTCTCTGCTCTTTTGTCTGTCTCTGTCACATCTGTGAATCATTATTCTGTCCCCCCTCTCGACTTTTTGTCACTGATGTTCCTTCTCCTCTGTGAAGCCTGAAGTCAGCTATATGGCTAATGATAACTTTCAAAACGCCTGCCATTTGAAATAAATAAATTTTTTCACCGTTGTGTGCTGTTTGCAACAGGGAAAAACTTCAGAGATTGAAAGTTCAATGCTCATCGGTTCATATTCAGCTGTGCGAGCTGGTTAACTTTAGTCAGAACGAGACTTTCTTATATGAGCAACCCTATAATATCTTCCCTCTAACTCGACAATGTTTTTTCCAGTTATTAAGATGATTAAACCTCTGACATTAAATTTGACAGCTGTGTGTTTTAGAAGCTATAGTAGTGTGCATTCATTTGCTGTTATTTTACTTGTTATAGGTTGACGGTCTACGTGTTTTGACTCTCTCCACCCACGAGATAATCCAACGTGTTCCCCAAGAGCTCGAATGCCTAGGTCGAATTGGAGCCTCCAATCCAGCTGTGCACCTCTTCTCTGCCTATCGGGAGTGGTTAGCCGGCTCAGGACGTGCTCATGAATTCCTTCGGCCAGTACTCACTTCGCCTAATGGGCCTCGTGAAATGTACGATGCAGTGGTTGCTTGCCTTAGGGCCGCTGCCCATTGTGCACTCACATCGACCGATGTTCAGCAACATCTCCTTGCTGCAGCGCACTTTGCTCGAGGTTTTCTGTCCCTTCTCATTACGTCTCCTTCTGCTAAGAATCTGGACTGTAGTATGATTGACAGCTTGTAAGTTGATAAGCGGCTTAATGGACAAACTTGTCTTCTGTCTTGGTGTACTTTTTTGTGTATGTACTTATTTAAAGCATTATGCTTTATGCTGTTGGGTGAGGCTCTTTTGAACTGCCACAATACCAATAAGTCTGACTTGTGTCGCTATTATTAATTTGCCCACTTGATATCACTAGGCTGCTGCTGTTTCGGGCTCTGAGAGTGGGAAATGAGATGCAATTTCTTTTCTCATAGACACTTTTAATGTAAGAAATACTCCATATGAGTTCTAAGTTTTCATATTATTGACGCTGTAGTTCAATAGGCCACAAGATTGATGTCGATTCCTTTCCGAATAATCATTACGAGGCGCGTGTACCCTCCCAAAATAATAATAATGCTGGCGGTCGAATTGAAGAAAGCCGGTGAGAATAGCTCACCTCGAGACCAGATTCTAAAGCTTCGAGTTTATCTCCCCATCCTATTACTTCTTAGGTTACAAAATGCATTGCATGAAATTCAGTTGTTCTCTACTATCTTTTATTAGAAGAAACTTTACAATCATTTTCGATGTGTGATTAAATTGAAAATGGGGATATCAAAGTAAAAGCCTCTTACTTCAACAGAAGATTATTCATGCATTACTCTCATGCATCATTTTGACCTACGTCAATAGTAAATCGATTTGAAAAAATCTAAATATTGCTTTGAATTCCGCTTTCAGTAATAAATATTTCTACTATTTATCTGAAATTCACATTTCTTAGGGATTTGGTTGAGCCCTTTTATAAAATCTCCCACGTGAGGTTGTCTCGTTTACTTCTGTGGTAATAAGCTAATTTAAACAGGCAACTACCATCTCGTAATACTAGAAAAAAGAGAAGGTAAACTTGGCTATTTTCTTTTTATTCTAATGAGGACATTTTAACTCGGTTTCCTACTGACTTAACTAATCTTTTCGATTTGATTACAAGGGTTTTCTGTTTGGAAGTGAAGAAGAACAATCAATGAAGTGAAAGTCGCTACTCGCACGTGCGCATTATGAATATGGTAGATTGCGCGCAAATTATTTGAAAATGTGCTTTGTGACGTTATTATCTTGCTAAAGCAGAGTCCTAAACACCATTCTCTCTCTCGGAGATTTTGCCTAATCTTCTAACTTCTCTTTATGAAGAGTATGGGAACACTATAAAAGCCTTGGTGTTAGAAATCTCGCTGTGCTCACTAATATATTACCTACAAAGCGTCTATAGGATGCATGCATTTTTCTTAATGGTCATGACAAAAATGCATCGCTTCTCATTTCTGAACAAAGCCTACATTGTGGGTAGCTGTCAGCTAGTGCAAATACCTTCGGTGAATAAGATTCCATTACCCCTCAAGGAGGATGTCTTACAGTGCTTTTTCACTTTGAAAGAAGATGCGTTGGGGATTCTTGCGTTTCGTCGCAGTTGGCTCTAGTGTTTAACATTTTTTGTGCACGCGAAATATTATTATTATTATATCAAATGGCAGACGTTTTGATTGTTATCATTACCCCTTTAGTTGACTTCAGTCTTCATAGAGGGGAAGGAACATAAAAATTCAAGAGGAGAGGGGGGGGGGAACAGAAGAGTGTATCAAAGACAAAGGTAGATAAGGTGGAAAAAAGGTGGGATGAGTACTGTGAAAGTAGTCGAATATGACATACAGTGGGATCATGGTAGTTTGAAGTCAACGGCCAGGTAATAGACTTTTTTGCCATATGAGTATACGTTGCCCAGGATGCACCACGTGGAGGTAAGTCTATCACACACCCCGCACGAGAAATATAATCCCTTATATAATTGAATCCAATCTTAACGTTTGCTTTGGTTGTTTATAACATTTTGGTGCCTTTTTTCTCACTTTGAGTGTAGTAGGGAGAGACAAACATAAGAAATTAATGATAAGAGTATTATAAAATATGTTGCACTTATTTGATATTGCTAAAAACACGTAATGCCCAACTTAGGTGAGTTTTCTAAAATCAGTTTCCTTAAAGTCAATTCGCCCCTTTATAGATCAGAACTGACAATCCAGGTAACGACCATCCTGCGTCTACTGAACAGCCTTACAGTCGAATGGGTGGGAATGGCTCTCACATGGAAACAGTTTGAATCTCTCGGACCTTCTGCCCTACTTGATCGATTGCTGGCTAGAAAACACTATCCTCTAGCTGTGGAGCTGGTCCACACCTATCAGAAGCTACCTTCAAAAATTCCAGAGCACATTCAGGTATGCGCAAATAAAGAATAGATTTTATGTTACTATTCTGCAATAAAATTGATACAGGGATGATGGGGTTTAGACCTGTGGAATTCACTGAGCTCCATGATTCATCTGTTTACTTGCATTTTCTTTTTCTTTAGCATTCGAGGTTTATATTTGCAAATGCGTGTTCTTCATGTTAACTTAAGCCTTTTAATTCATTTTGATGGAGGGATCAGTGTTTTCATTGTGTTAGGAAATCATTCAAATGTGTTTTAACAAAGGACTAATTTGCAATAACACGAAGCATTACGCAATTCAAACTTGTATCTCTTTATCGACATCTCTCTTTCTCTTCTCGATCCTTTGGCAATAATAAATTCATTTGCAGGCCCTAAGCATTGAATCTTCTACATCTTTTCCTGATGATTTGTGGTTCAATTCACTTTTCCTCCACTGTCTTTGCATGTGCGCAATTGAATACCCGACTTCATCTCGTTTCTCTATAGAAGACATAATCAAATCTCCTGAGCTACTTAATTGCAAGACTTTCAATTCTCGAATAAAGCAGAATCTGAATGGACGTAGTCTTCCACGGCACCTATAAATCCCGCTACTCAAAATAACGCGTAAATGCCTTTGTGTGGTGGGCTATACTTCACAATGAATGGGAGTTGACCTTGCCATTCTTGAATGCACCATGACGTAATGACGTGGAAGAGATGCTGATGACGTGTAATAACATTTTCGGTACACACCAGAGTACTCCTTCCCCTTATATCGCATTCTTTATTATTATTATTTATTATTTAAAATGGATCTGTTTAGTTTCTAGTGTCTTCTTTCATTTCCTAATGAATGCTCCCGCTTTCTCGGATATATCATTTTTACACTACCCCTGATAGAGAATAACAATGCTTTCTCAACATTTAACTGTCGCAAAAGATCGTCACACAAAAATAGGGTTGGCAGTACCTTGTTTATAAGGTGGCTTGAAACGAAGCAGTAAAAGTGAGAATCAGGGGGAATTTGACTTCGTCTGCGTTTTAGAGTCATCGGGTTGTCTGCTTTCTTAAATTTAAGTTAAATTTTCGTCAGGAGAAAAATTTGAATTCCATGTTTCTTTCAAATACACCTTTAAAGCTTATCGGTTTCTAATCTGCCTTTGGTGATCAACCCACCAATGCCATTTCATCTCACTTTTATTCGCATTACCAATAATTTTGTGGCTCCACGCATTTCTATGCTTTTTTTGACTATGAAATCGGAAATGTCATCTCTAAGCAAGTGCAATTTCTTTATATTGTTTTTTTAGTAGAATGGCATATTTGGCACCTTCAGTGCTCTTAAGCGTATTCGTTTTCTGAATAAACTGGCATAGTGAACCATTTATGAATGTTGATGCTTGTGAGGCCTATAATTCTTTGATTTTGTATATCTTCGCTTCAAATTTAGCTCTTTATATATGTTGCGAACACTTTTGGGTTCTCCCCATTAGTTGTAATTGATGAATAGAACTGTTCTCCGGATGTATTATTGAAAAGTCTTGCTTTATAGGTTCGCACAAGCGGCATGACCCGAATTCTCTGCCACTGGGTGAAAAGTCTTCCTCTGGCTCAGTCTACCTCTCCCAGTGATGCAGTCAATTTGGGCATTATTCGACGTCTTTCTGCCATCATCGATCGATGTGGAGTCAGTCCAGGTGCGGAATCTGGAGTCTCCTTTGCCACTGTTGCCGAAACCGCCATATCTTGTGGACAAAGGGTTTTGGCTGATCGTTTGATCGAATTAGAACCCCGTGTAGCCTCACAAATCGCCCTCTTAATGCGTTTACAACGTTATGAACAGGCCCTCTCTCGGGCTGTTCAGTCTGGAGATATGGATCTCATGTTGTCAGGTGTCCTGAAGCCTCTTTTGGAAGGAGTTGATTCTCGTTTAGAGCCTACAGCTTTGAGTATGCTACTGAGGAAGCATCCGATTGCTCTTGCACTCTATCGGCAGTATCTTGAGGGAAATATGAATTCAAGTGGATCTGGAACGCTCCCTAAAGGTAAACTTGCCTCGCAGACGCTTGCTGTTTTACAACAGGAGGTTGATCCATCATTGGCTATTCAGAGAACCGTGAGGGAGGCTTTCGCTTCAAAAGTATATTGATCTATTCTGCTCAAAATTAGTTGTATTTTTATGCCTATGATAAAGCTTTTAATATTTTTAGGAACCGGCTCAAAAGTCTGATTTATTGATAAAGGCGACAGATGCTTATCGTCAGATGAAATCGGAGTTTCTTGCACAGGTATTTCATATCTAAGCAGTTTCTGTTGCTTTAATTAGCTAATTGTAACTAAGGGTGTCTACGTTTTATAGTTTGTAGAGAAGGAGATGCATACTAGTAAGCTTACATCCTTGATTATTTACGTGATATTTATTTATAGCAAATGGCAGGCGTTTTGATGACTATCATAGGGTGGGGGAGGAACAGAAGAGTGTTTCAAAAATNCTAAGGGTGTCTACGTTTTATAGTTTGTAGAGAAGGAGATGCATACTAGTAAGCTTACATCCTTGATTATTTACGTGATATTTATTTATAGCAAATGGCAGGCGTTTTGATGACTATCATTAGCCCTTTAGTTGACTTCAGGCTTCACAGAGGGGAGGGAACATCAAAGTTAAAAAAAGTCGAGACGGGGTGGGGGGGGGGAACAGAAGAGTGTTTCAAAGGCGAAGGTAGAAAAAAGATGAGGTGAGTACTGTGAAAGTAGTCCAATATGAAATACAGTGAGGTGCTGGTAGTTTGAAGTGAGAAGTCAACTGCCGAATAATAGACTTTTTTGCCGTATGAGTATACATTCCTAGGGGTGCACCACGTGGAGGTAAGTCTATCGCAAACCCCTTATTTACGTGACATAATATCTTGTTTACTTTGAAGGTGCCATGAATCCTGCAAGCCATTATTTGTTGTGGTAGAGCTAGATTGCTTAGCAACCTTTACAGTCTAAACTATTATTTCAAAGCTTACAGTTAATATCCAGTAATGTTCTATCACTTTAATTCACTTTTACCTGAATTGAAAAAAACCTAGAACTTTGTACGTTTGCAGTAAAGATGGATAGCGTTTATCTCGTGTGCAACTACAATTTATTATTACAATCGATGAGCTTTATTCCAAAACACTTCAAACACATCGAAATAGTATTCAAACAAAGGCATCAATTGTACTGGCATACTTGGTCTTAATTTCGAAATCAGCAGTTATCTCCACCTACTATTTAAACAAGAAATTTTCGTGAACTATTTTTTTGCGCTTTGTAATTCATTACGGTTTGTCTACCTTGTTAAGGCAATTAGAAATTGGTGGGGGTCGACTTGAAGAAACCCCACAATATTTGCTCAAAAGCAAAGTAAGGGCTAATTCCCTCTTTTGCTGATGAGTTCATCACTTTAACTAATACTAAAAGTGGCCTTTCACACATTGCTGGGCGTTGTGATGCTATTTGCCTCCTCTTCAAAGTGGTTTTGAGTTTTTTTTAAGTCGTAGCGTTTTCTAATAATAAACATTTCTTGCAGTTTGTGAATTCTAAATCTTGGACAGAGATCTAGCTGTAGCTACCTTTCAGTCGTTCCTCTCCTATTCTCCTAACGAGCCAGCATTTTAGATATGGATTTTACATCATTGCTTAGCTTTTATTACTTTTACTTTATTAAATGTTTTTGTTTCATCGGCAGTCCTTTCATTGCTAGTATGACTTCATTCTAGGAGATAGGGAAGTATGTGTGTATTGCTTTGTCAAATGGCTATAACCTCAGATAGCAGTCTTTTATTACCTCCTCTTTAATCGTCATTCCTTCTCTCGTAGATTTGTGAAGAATCTGCAAAGTTAGTCAATTTCCATCGTCGACTTGAGGAACAACAAGTCACAGCACCCTATTTTCGCCTTGATGAACGATCGCCTGGCTCTCAAGTCCTGCCTAAGTTGATCGAGGCAGCTGCTTTTCGATGGCAAGGAACTCCCGTTAACACCACTTACACACGTCTAGTAGCTGCCGGAACCCCCGCTACCGATCGATTAGCCGACAATGTTCGACGCGAATTCAAAATACCCGAAACACGAGTTGCTTATCTCCGTCTCATTGGTCTTGCGTTATCTCCTAACAAATCTTCAGCATGGACTGAGATTGAACGGATGGCTTTCGCGAAGAGACCTGCTGTTCCTCTTGATGTAAATTTATTTTCTACTTAAATTATATAAGTAGACTGTTAAAATCAAATTCACTTTTGTAGGTGATCGTGAGGGTCTTTGTTGACTCTGGGCGTCAGCAACAAGCTGCGGATATAATTGCGAAGCTTCCTCTGGAACAAAAGGTTAAATCTCTCATTTTGATTGGGTAAGGAAACATAGCGTCTTTTCACTGCTCTCATTAATATTTCACTATGATTGTTTTATTAGTCAAGGTGATTTGATTAGTCAGCATGGTTTGTGGTTTGCTTTCTTCATCACATTTTTCGGCGGTGAATTTGCTAAAGAAAGAAGATGATACTTGAATAAGTTCTGTCAAATTCACCGATCGTCTTGTACACCCTCAATAAGCCTATAATTGGGGTTTTCAAATTCTTTCACACTGACTGCAATATGCTGTAGAAGTTTGGTTTAAATTGCGATTATTTCTTTTCACTATCGCTTTGCTAATTCATCCGTAACTGAAATTTTCACTTACCCATTATTTGACCCATATATATTTTTTGTCTTACTGGTCAGGATATAGAAGGTGGGTTCAAAGTAGTTTCAATGTGAATTGGAATTTAAGGAATTGGAACGTTGAGAAATTTTCATGCTTTTAATACAATGAGCTCTTGTGTTATGTGTGTTGTCATTTCCTTCTGCCAAAAAATCTGAAATTCCCCCTAAAGCACAAATTCAAGCAAAACTTGATCGATGACTGACTGGACTCACGAAGCAGTGAGTAGTCTTTGCCAAGTGTTTGCCTTAATGACTTGGTCAATTTCGTTTTGACTTCCCTAGTACTTTCTTGAGCAAACTCTAAGATAAGCCTTTTAGTACCCCTCTGGGAGGGTTCCTCAGACATTGCTGTTACCATTGATGCAATCTTGACTGCCTCAGGAATATTGCGCCCACTCTCGGCTGAGTTCTCAATCTGTTCTCGATTACTCACATCCAGAAGGAGAAGGTGGAGCAAACTTGGCCAGTAGCTCACACGATGATCTCTTTTCATTCTGAAAATAAAGTTAATCAAATAGGTTCGATTCCATCTGAGATTATTGGCTGCTTCGATTAGTCAATAAGTACATCAGTGGCAAGAGCGTTGAAAACCTACTATCGGTAATTCGTTGTACTAAAAATGAACCTTACATGCTGTGTCCGAGTGCACCGAATCAGTTTCATCGCAAGTGTATTAACCTAAGGCACAATCGATCAACAGGGGAATTGAAAATCTTTATTATCACACGACCGTAGTAAAGCAGTCTTAAATGTATCATTGAAACTTCCGTAATTAGCTATTATGACAATGGAAAAATACAATTTCTATTCATGGGTAAGTTTGCTGAATTAATGGAACTGACAAAGAGTCCGATAGAGGACACGAATCGGATTAGGGGTAGATAATGAATCCAGACCATCATTGTCTTTGCTTTATTTGAATTCGAGAATATTGAGTTGATCAAATCCTTATAATGAGAAGAGTGCACTCTGCTGACGCTGTTGACATATGTACCTACTTATCGCCAAGATCAATTAGATGAGACGAGAGTAATATAATTAATCACAGCAGTTCTCTCGACGTGAACTTTAATTAAACAATAAGTGGTAATTAATTTTCCCTCTTTCCCACAGACGAAAGGAGGAGGCAATTACTCTGGCTGTTCAGGAACGCTCGGAACCATTGCTCTATCTCATTCAACGTCTCCTAATTAAAACTGACCGACCCACGGCGGACAGAGTTGCAAATCTCCGAACTCAAATCTCATCTCTCTCTTCATGACTACCGTAATGTGTACCCACTTTTTTGCTGATTTATGACCAATTATTTCTTCCTTTCAATATTTTGAATAACTATTCTCCTATTACTTATGCCTCTTCTATGGTTATCCATAAAATTGCAGTTATTTTTGGACATTAGTGATGGTGTTCGCATTTAACGGAAAATTAATTCCATGTACTGATAATTGCCATGCCTTACTGGTAGTGGTATTTTTAGGCCATCGATGTTTGGATAACTATTTGCCTTTCTCCCACTGTTGCGTTGACGGCATGCAATCCACTATTTGAATAGTCATAATATTTTCCTGTTTTTTTTCGCGAGCAATTTAACTGAACTCCACGGCATTATCTCAGATATTTAATCGATAGAGAAAGTTTTATGTATATTTCACAAAACGTTGACTAGGCTTAATTAACGAGGGGACTATATTCTACGCCATAAAAATTGTAAAGTACTTCTTGAGGTTATTTGTGTAATAATTGCTGCAAATTCATACATACAATAATAGCCAGTACTTATCGAGGATCTATTAGCTTTGACTGGAAAATGTATCGGAGGCGTAACAGACAACGTGAGCTGTTGGCATCAAGTCAGAGATAAGTAGATGGTGGATAACTTTTTATGACAATGGCTCCATATATAAGTGTTGGCAACACCTCTTCAAAGCACTTCTTTGAAATGCGTAAAATTTGCTGACATATGCGATATCCAAAACTTAATCCTACGGGGGGGGCCTACAGTCCCATTGACACGCGATAAGGTATAGGGAGATAAGAGGGCAAACTCCAGGAGTTTCTACTAGAAAATAAACCCAATTTATCTGTTAGAAGATTGCTAAAGGTGGTAGGTAAGTGAATGGATGATGGTTGCGAGATCTCACGAAACATAATCTAGATTTTCCATTTTCCATTAAGTTGCAAATTAAGAGAACAACACCAATCTTCAAACTGCTTAGTTGCGCTTCCCCGTGATAAAATGTTGTGACATCATTGCCTTACGTCTTTTGAGGCAATTTAATAATAACTTTCGATTTTTTTTCCAATATCGGCAACTTGAAAAGACTCGATTCACGTGTTGAGGATAAATCTCACAATTTTGGAATGTCAGTGCTCTTTATAATGCATGTTTGTAGACTGCAATTAGTTTTTTACGTTGTAAAACGAACATGGTTACAATTGAGTGTCCCTTAAACGACTCTCTCCAAACGCCGTTTCAGTTAGCTGTAGGCATTTCATAAACCATCATGCAGGCGGTCCCCTTTCACGATTGGTTTACTAATTAAAGTCGCACTTTCGATGACTCTTGTTTGTTTAGGCATTTGAACTTAGTAGTTTCACCTTCTCTCATTTTTGATGTCTTTCATGCCCTTTTGCATTAAGTTTCAGTGCGGTCAGTTTATTAGTGGTTTGTGTAGCGCAGTATGCGAGGTTATCTCCCGGTCGCTTATAGCATTGGGTTTATTTGCTTTACTTAGTAATCGGTGCAAATGCACAAAGCTTCCAATCTTCATCCCACTTACACTATTCTTATTCAACTGTTCATTGCTTGAACTATCGCTTCCTTTTGGTTGTGAATAATTGCAATCCCATGCAGCAACAGTGAACATTCCATAGCATTTTGGTGCAGTAACCTAGTAGTAAATTACATGCGTACTATTTGTTTGTTTATTTATGTCAAACGGCAAGCTTTATTGTGTTTATCATTAGCCATTTAGTTAACTTTGGGTCTCACAGTGGGAAGAGGAACATCAAAGTCTCAAAAAGTTGAGAGGGGGGGGGGGGTTAAAGAGTGATTCACTGTTGTAAAGGAGACAGACAGGCAAAAGTAGATAAAGAGGTAAGTTGAGGGTGCACCACGTGGAGGTAAGTAAAACCTGTACCCCCGCATGCTTTACATCAATTTTTGAATAAACAGTGGCATATTTTGTTATATCTTGTTCGGTTCTAAGAACAGCTTCAATGACATTTGGAGGGAATTATTACTAATACCAAATACTGGAGTGTGTAGAATAGATTAGTTTCATATTCTTTTGGAAATTACCAGAAAATTTCCCATAAGATTAATCAGCAGAGTTTAATTTTCAAATTCGCCTTTGTTTTTGTTTAGAGTTGGATATTTAGACATTAGCCGATGCTTAACCTAAGGATTATTTATGGACACTGTGTTGTTTTTAAATCGACTATTTCGTTTCGTTTATTTACGTATACTCGTCTCCTCCCTCCCCCCCCCCCCCCCCCCCCCTCCTCCTCACAAACCCTGGAGATAAAATGTTGTGAAGCCTCCTTTGTCCTACAAAGTTCCTTTTAAAGAACACAAGTAGTAGTTCTGTGGGACCATTTATAGTCACACACACACAATTGTTATCTGAATTAGTACAAACTATGTTTGAAAAGGGCATCCCGGTCCTCGTATCCTTATTACTGATTGACACTTTTTATTGCTTAAATCTATTCAATAAAATTAAACTTATCAATGCAGAGTTGCTGTTTCTTTTCCTCAATTTAAGCGCCAAATTGTCGCACATTTTGTGCGATGTTTCATGTTTTTTTGGGAATGGAAACACAAAGGGATGTATGTAAATAAAATTCAAGTTAATTTGTATCGATTTGGGTGCTGTCCTGGTTTAATTCATGCTAAATTAGATTTAGCCCTCTAATTGTTGGATAATTCCAAACAAATACTATTTCAAGTAGCCTATTCAAAAGCTTGGAAATTTCCTTGTGCAGAACGTTTGGATAAATCTTGGGAAGGATTGAGCATGAATAAGACAGAAGCCAATATCGATTCCAATCTCTTAAGTTACAAATCCCCACCCCAAAAGAATTTATGTTAGATTTATGAGAACGTTTCTTAGTGTCGTCGAGATCACTGTTTCTCGTAGGTAACAATCAAAAGCACTATTATTACTATATTTCAGAGTGCCTTATATAAGAGTTACATCGGATTCGCAACAAATCTTTGCATAAGATCTTTCGACAGAAAAACTTGAGAAGTGAGAATCTTACGGTCCAAATTTCTTTGTTATGTTTCTATCAGCCACTGTGATTTTCTCCTCAGTACCGGAGGCTCATTTAAAATGAAAATTTGAATCCTCTTCTTCAGTCGGGGGGTCGAGTAGCTAACGAGAGAAAACTTCGAACTTCTTCTTCTACCAACTTATTCTACATCTTCATGAAAATTAAAATCACTACTTGTTTTAATGGCAAAATTTTTGGAAGCTCTATAACTATTCGTTATCTTTGTGAAATACCGCAAGTACGTTGGTTAATTATGATCGTGCAAATACGCACGCACGCACGCATGCACACACACGCACGCTCAGACAACGTCATTCCACAAACAATACAAACCAAAATGTGCACGGCCTGTACATATATATCACTTTTCATATATTAGCGCATATCTCAGCGGTCCTCGTGTACTTGTCTTTTTGGCTTTTGTTCGCGAATTTGTGGTACAGCGTCCACGAATTTAAAAGCCACATGTTCGGTACTCATTGGCGCACGCTGTCAGTCTGACCAATAATGAGGACAGGTGAAGTTAATCTTTACAACGGATTGACTCTACGATGGTACCAATAATTCCAAAACGGGTGTAGAAAAGTGCCTCCATCAAGTGAAAGATTAGTTACGTTAGTAAAAGAGAAGCACAATTCTTTAGTCTTCATGTTTAAGAGACGCATATCCTACCACTCACTATTGAACTAGTTTTAACTAATACGGTTGATAGATTTACGACGATGTGTTGTGAACTAGTGAATCTTGATTTTACAAAAAAATTCACTCTAACCTGTTCCAGTAATACTTTTTCCGGCACTCCATTTGTCGAGTTCTGTTCTGTTCATTGGCTGGCTGTGTACCGATGGGTGTGTTAAATCCATGGCCTTTACTAACGAGTGCTTTAACAGCTCTGCCAGTAGTGCTTCAAGAATGCAATGGTTCAGGCGGATAATTCAATTTCTTAATTTGGTCAACTAATGATGTCAGCTGATCCTGCTGATATATATATACACACAACTTTGTTACTCGCCCCCACGTACACTGTTAGAAACACTTTATTTAATTCCACAGTGTTAAATTTTTGTGAAACTAATCGATAGCTCTATTTGTGGTCTGAGTAGCCTTTGTAGATTCCGAATTAAAGGATATCAAATTAACTTCTCAAAATTAGGTATTATTATCGATTTCTCGAACTCGGTCGTTTTTTGACAAGTAAATGTGCAAGCGGAAATTATGTCTTAATGCTATCCATGGGTTCACTTTTCCTTTGCCCTAAAAATCAATAATGACTTCTATTGGTCAGTGAGTGCATAATTAACACCTTATAAATAGTTTATCAATAAGAGCTCCAAGGAACTTCCTCTGAAATTTGAACTTTTGAATATGAGAACAAGTCGTGGCGAATTATAAATAAATCTGTTGTGGTAGGGCTCCTACTGCCATATAGTGTATTATTAAGAGATATGGGATGTCTGGAGAGTTGAAAGTAACTTATTTTAATCATGACGAGTTAAGAGTGTTTAGGCGGGATCGACCTTAAGCTGACCTTTATTGGTCATCGGTCACTCAAAATAACAAGAATAGATGTTAATTCGGGTCAACTAAATACGTATTGCAAGGGTGATCTAAAGGGGCGCGTAGTTACAACAATTAGCTATTCCTAGAACATCTGGCAGATTATGTCAGGGCCGAACACCCTAGCTTGTATTTCTTGTTAAAAGTCTTGATTAGACCTTTTAACAGCCTTTTATTAAAATCAACTTCTAAGGCATCAGCGACCATGCCACATAGAAAGCAATGGTTCTCGTCCGATCACGATCATCGAAGTTAAACTACGTCGGGCCGGGTTAGTACTTGCATGGGGTGACCGTCTGGGAATACCCGGTATTGGTGAGTTCTTTGGGGTGTGCGATAGACTTACCTCCACGTGGTGCATCCTGGGCAACGTGTACTCATACGGCAAAAAAGTCAATTAACTGGCAGTTGACCTCTGACTTCAAACTACCATGACCCCACTGTATATCATATTCGACCCCTTTCACAGTACTCATCTAGTCTTTTCTCTGCCTTTGTGTCTGTCTGTCTCCTTTACATCTGTGAATCGCTCTTCTTTTCCCCTATTGAAATTTTCTCACTTTTATGATCCTCCTCCTCTCTGTGAAGCCCGAAGTCAACTGAAGGGCTAATGATAACTATCAAAATGCCTGACATTTCAAATAAATAAATAAAACTTTTAAGGCCAATTTAATCCCGTTGAACTTACCGATTGACTGCATGACAAAAGTACTAACGCTCATATTCCACGATGGATACACACCCTATTTCATCAATTTTTATCAACCGGTAAATATCAATCTATAATGCAATCCTGACACTACTCTCTATCTCTCAAAATTTAAGCGTCAAAAAGTAATTTCCTACTACGATGTAATGTCAAATTGCATGACGAATTCGCTTCTAGATCCAAGATTAGCTCAAACTCTGAGGGTTGGCACAAGGGGTGTTTGAAGTTAAGAGTTAAATTTGATAATTTTCGCGCCGATGAGACTCAAAGAGAGAGAGAGCGGCCTACCTGGGTGTGCAATCTAATTGCTATACTTGTCACATGACGCAAATCGAAAGAATCAATAGATTACTCCAATCTTAATTTGCCATGAGGAGCAGTGGAATATGTGCTTTATACTGCGAACCTGACGGATCTTTTCTTCGAGAACTTTCCTTCTCAAGTTGAACTTGTATCTTTCATAAGTTCATTTTTTCTCCGTAACAAAATAAACTCTTTTTTCTTGCCTATATTAATAAGTTATCATTAGAATGCAGGGTGTGCGATAGACTTGCCTCCACGTGGTGCATCCTGGGCAACTTATACTTCAAAAGAGTCTATTAACCGGCAGTTGACCTCTGACCTCAAACAACCACAATTCCATTGTATGTCATATTCGACAACTTTCACAGTATTCATCTTACCTTTTCTCTGCCTTTATGTCTGTCTGTCTCTTTTACATCTGTGAATCGTTATTCTGTCGACTTTTCGACTTTTTGTCACTTTGATGTTCCTCTTCCTCTCTGTGAAGCCCGAAGTCAGCTAATGGACTAATGATAGCTCTCAAAACGCCTGCCATTTGAAATAAATAAATAATTAGAATGCGGGCTGTGTTGTACGAGCGCCGAGCGCCTCACATTTTTGAATGCCGATTTCCTTAAGTCAGATTCTGGGGCTTTTTCACGTCGTTAATTTGCAAATTCTTAAGTTGGATTGAAGTTAAGCCACAAAGTTCCAGCTTAGATAAAGACCAATTTCGCTTTGATAATACAAGATGAGAAGAAAAAAATGCGGCACCCACATAAACAACAAGCCGAAAAGTTGTAGAGTAAATCTAAAGACGCGGGCTTGGATAACGAGATAACCGGTACCCCATTTAAATACTGACTGATAAATGGCACGCCGAACGGGGTCGAACTTAGAAAAGTGGTGGTGGGGGGGAATGGTAACTTGGTCAAGATAAATGCTTAAAGTACAAGTTAGAAAACAACAGTGTTAAATACTAAGGATTGAAGATAGTGTTTGGTTTTAAATGTTCTTAATACTCCTTCTCTTCACTTAATGCATCTTTCTCAGATCGGCATGCTTTTGTGGAGTGTACAACGCTATTATTCCTGAACAAAGAAATCTCGTGCGCACTCAGACAGACTCAAGATGCAACCTTGGCACTTGTCGCGTAGGGGGCAAGTACGGTCATGAGCACAGAGACCTTTCACTCTGCCACCAATTAGAGTGCTGTAATGACTGACTAAGCTCTGTGCCGGACATGCATTCCAAATAAACGTGTTCCACATCGTACGTCTGTTTCCTCTATACTGTTGAAGGGTTCTTGCCAAGAGATTGCTGATCTTAAGTCAAGGCTTGTTCTTGCAGCTATCCGTAACGCTTTATATCCTAGCAAAGATATCAGTTAGTGTACACCTAGTGATGATGATTAGTGTCAATCTGCAAAAGGAGTGGAAGGAACGCGAATTCCGCGTCGCAGGAATTTTAAGACACTTTCACTTCACACAGGAATCATTTCTCTTGTATGTTTTCGATTCACTTTGGCAGTTTAAACATTAGAAGTGATGACGATGATGATGTAATTTAAAGTTATACTTGTTTCTAATCTTCTACCTAATTGATGCCGAACTTAGAGAGCAAATTTCACCCCCCCCTCTCCCCCCTCCTGTACTAAACTTATCTTTCGAAATCACTTTAATGGAACTTG
>UZAE01012806.1:0-15921 GCA_900617975.1 Rodentolepis nana | reverse complement strand
GGGGTTTGGATTAGAGGGCCACCGAATAGACACACACACTTGTGCCCTGCGTTTCTGTAATTGTGGCAGGTGGCAGGAGAGAACTAGCAGGTTAAAGGAAGATTGGCGGGTTGGGATTGGTGGATGGTTTGAAAGTCCTCCGGTTTATAATGTTTACTTTGTCGGATTTAGTATTTGCCACGTCATTTGCTCACCGCATGAAAATATACTATTCATTATTCAGTGCATTTGTTCAAAGAATAGTAATTCCGTGAGGAAGGTAATATATGGTACGCTTATAAGATGTAATACTATACCGTTATCCTTGAAAAAAACAAACTCAACTCACTGATATATTAGATCTTGACTGCCGAAAGATACCTTAGTCAGTAAACTAATCAATAAACTCCAAATAATAGGTATACAAACTCACTCATGGACCTAGGATTCAACTTGAGATGCTTGAACCCTGAAAGATTAGGAGATTAAAAAGTAAACATTATCCCATTTGAGAAAGTGGAGAGATAAAAAACCTTCACATTCGAATAGCGCTAGACTTTCGGTTATCTAAATCCAACATTTAATTCACAATGATCTTCTCTGTTCAGAATATTTTGGGGATTTTCTGAGTGAATGTCAGTTTTGAAGAGAAGAAAGCGGACGATTCCCTTGATCACACAACTTTCAATAACAAAAATTCATTCATAAGTTCTTTCTCAAGCAAATTCGATTCATTTAATAATAGATGAAAGCGCAAAAGTGTAAACGTACTAATTTTAAAGATCGTATGATATTGCATATGACAGATTCACAGCAATGACACCCACACTGTCTCAGAAATGCAGTAATAAGGACATTATGTGACCTTAAAAGGAGAATTTGAATTACTCATGCTTTCAAATTTTTGGCTTATTCACTTGCATTGTATTATTATTCCATTTTGGCTTCCTTAACAATCAATGAGATTCTCGCTCAGTGGACACATCTTATTTACTTATTTTCAATTCTCGGTGTACCGTCCACAACATTTCATCCTTATCTTGAGGTAATGCCTAGCGACTCCTTACAATCAGATTAACATTTATCAAGGTAATGCATGTTCTTTCGTTAATCAGAGGGGGTGAGTTTCAAGACACTGGAAATACCTGACCTAAATCCCAGACGTCGTTTGGATAGGACTTCATTTAAACGATGCATTTGCACCAAGTGACATAAATGAGTATAAAATAGCAGACGAAATCTACATCACTCCCCGGAGAAGAGATTTTAGCCAAGTCAGTATTTTAGAGCGCCTATCATTGCAGGCGTTTTTATACCCACACTGTCAAAAGTTGGAACTTCGACAGATGCTGCGACTCAGTGTGTATGCTGGGTGTTTTAGTAACATCTGGTCCCGTGGTTAGGAGATTAAAATACAATTAACCGGCAAGCGAAAGGGTTTCTGCAATCCACGTTCGATAAGAATTTTTCCTTTGGTAGGAACATATTGTGGAATATTTTTATGTAAAATTCTGTATAGGACAGGAACAAGTTGTTAAAGAACGGGAGAAACACTAAGAATACCTATAGTATAACTAGATAAAACGCAGGACGCATGAATTTCGTCGTATTCTCAGTCATTCTTTAAATCAAAGTGTGGCAAATTTACAGGAATGAAAATGGAAGATTAAATTGATCAACAACTAATCGCTGTGGCTGCTGCCAAATACAGGAAGTTTGCCGAATTTTACATCCTTCAAGATCAATATGCACAGTAAATATGGAAATCCATTATCAGTAAAAAGCCGGGCTTCCCAGGGCATTTTCAAACGACCTATTGTTGATCATATGAATAGTCGACGTGTGAGGAAAGTGGTGAGGCGAAAATGGTGAGGGTTATTGAAATGACAGGACTGGGGTTTTTACAATAGTTTAAGCCAAACAAATTCACGGACAATTCTGTCTACTTTCTGAACGCCTTAATCAATTTCATAGGCAAATCCTCCTTGATTGGTTGGGAAACAGAATAAAAATTGTGCTTAACTGTAGTAAAATTAGCGTTCTGAAACTTTAGTGAAAGTAGAATTTTTTGTTCACGCGTATTTTAGGTTGGCCAGTATAAACATGTAACTCCCAGTTAAAATAATATGACCCCTTGGATTGTTCCTTAAATGAAAATAAATGCTTTTGAGTCGTCCTTTGTGCCTGACTACTTTCAAGATCCATTCCAGAAAAATAATCAAGTTGTTTTAAGGTAGGTAAGGAAAAAAAACAAACTGGGGAAATCGGACCTAAATTGCATTAGGCCCGTAAGCAGTGGGAAAAAAACCCTACCGACGAACGGTTGGTGGTTTAATTCTCTGAAGAGAACCCAATGGTAAACTCCTTAATTGCGCAAATCCTCGATTTCTGATCTCAACGCCTTCTGCTGCATAGTGGAGGCAAGGGGAAGTGTGTAAGGAAGGAGGGGATCTGCGCAGTAAGGTACTGCGTCGTTTACTTTTGAATTAAAAGATGATGAAGGTGGCAAAAAGGCAGATCTTGACCACACACGTCGTTTGCAGAATTAAGGAAATGAATTCCAGCGGATGGGCTAAATCTGTTGCGTCTACATTATGCACAAATGCACACTAATGTGACTAGTGTGAGCGCATAAAGAAATAAGAATAGGGGGGAGGGGTGGGGTGGGTGGAGTTTGATCGATCTTGTTAAAAGTTTTCGTTGTTCACCACGGTAGGTTTGAAAATTACTTATTTAATGGGAAGTAAATAGCACCAAATTAACTGGGTAGAACTGAATTAGTGATGACCAGGCCAGTCCTTTTGGGGAAAAATTAGATATCCTCAAAATTTAATTAATTTTATTTACCTCAAGGATTAAAATAAAAGTAAGAAAAATTTCAGTGTTGAAATCAAGCTTTTTTGCATTGATCTAGTCGAGAGTGAAGAATCTATATTCTTACAATTTCGTTTCTTCAGATTTCGAGAATATTCGGTTGGTGGCTCGCCGTCAGGATAAAATAACACCAGACTTTGCTGGCTTAATCTCATTCAGTTTTGATTTATCCGACTACGGAAGGTCGATTTCAAAAGAACGGGTGTCTGGGTAACAGGTCTACTTACTATGATCATCCAGCAACCTAGAAAAGATGAGAGGCTGTAACTGAACTTGTCGTTGCTGAAGCTAATTAGAGCTTACAGTATACACCATGCCTCGATTAGTTCCATTAAATTTTTAAATCAAACTGAGAAATAAGGAAGCATCATGCATTTTTAATTGAGAAATCGCCTGTTTTAAGGAAAATTTTATAAACAAATACGCAAAAACTAATTTGAAACAAATGAATTTCCTTCAAAGTCTTTGTCCTAATTTGAATGCTCTTTGTGCATTCGAACTTTCGACAAATTTCGGTAGTGATTGAGACGGGACTTGAGTTACCGTAATGTGAAACTTTCTAACACACGGACTTGATTTAGAGATAGCCATCAAATTGTAGGAAATTAGCAACTTGAAAGCCTCTCTTTATTCTGCAAGTGTCTATGATTTAATTACACACATGATGCCGCTTATAGTAAAATAATTTTCGCCTCTTCCTTAGGTATTCACTTGTTTATTCTAGTAAGCACAGTAAATCTGTACATATTCGAAGTTTAAACTCATGCTTTGGTAGATTATTTAAGACTGCAATTAAATAATTGAGTATATATTCTTGGCTATATCCTCATTTACTTCCATCCATCCAGTCTATAATTACTCCCAAGTTCTTCAGATTTAGGAATCACAGATATTAATTCGAATATGATTGACGGGCCACGCCCCCCTCCCTCCTCTTTATAATTTAAGATATTCGGCAGGCGTTATCTGAGAAATGGACACTTTTATATGCACACGTGCTTGATTATTGTTATTAGGGGAAAGTGGGGAGGGAGGGGGGAGGGGGTGTGTGATAGTATATCGAGAGTGGGAGATAATATTATCTAAAATTGACATTAGTGTACCTTAGTTAGATCAAACTTCACACCCCCTCCCCTCCCCTCCCCAACTCTCTCTCTCTCTCTCCTCTTAACATCCCTGAATTCTCTCAACACCCAATTAACTCATCTGATGGGCAGATTTTTCGGGAGTACTACCCTTTAGTGGACGAGTTTCACACGTCTATTTAGCAAGGAACACGTGAATGCTTAATAACTTAATTGATGTCTGCGTGAAAAGAGCTATAGAATCGTAGTGCGTTGCTTGGGTTTAAGTGGTAGAGGGACATACACGTCAGATAACGCTTTCCAAAGAGCAGTCCATTGTTCCTGGAAAGTGTGGGCTGCTAAAACTCCCGTGCATTTTGCTAATTTATCAGAAAAATAATAATAATAATCAGTTATTAGGAACATAGTTAGGAGAAAAGAACCTTTGAATTCCACCTGAAGTTTCTGAATGAGACATTTATTTCTTATCTGTAATATATTAAAAGGTAAGTCTCTATGAACTTAACCAGATTGAGAAATATTCTGGAATTTGTGAAGTTAGCATTATATCATTAAATTCAAATGGAATCAGTGAAATAAGTCCAAAGTGAACGTTCCTAATGGAAAAGATAAATATATCAGCCACGTACTTTGATAATTTTTGCCTTACCTTTAATGGATTCTAAAAGATTAATAATTTTAATGCTATGGTTAGTAAGGATAAGACAAGAATGAACATTTTAATGGGGGGGGGGGGAGGACAAATTATTTGAACAAGGTGAATTTTAAGTAGTCCAATAGGGGGTGGGCAATGCGCACCAATGGGAAATTTTGAAATAAATCTCGATATTTCAGTTGGTAGTTTATCATTACGCTTACGAAGTCCAAATTTTCGATTTTCATAATCTGATTATTGCATTTAATAGCGAATTTATGCTTACAATTACCAGAGCTTATTGACCAGTTGATGGAACTGAATGTTTGACCATGCCATAACAAAACGAAATAACTTGCATTTTAATAAGCAGATGAGATATATAGCAGCCTAGTACTCAAGAAAGCACTTTCAAGTAGGTGCCTAAGTCTTAAACTACTTTGGAACCCAATCTTACCAGGAATGGCTAAAGGCAAGATTGAGGCTGAGTAACCAAATTCTATCAGGCAACCTATTTTCGACCTCATCCAGTTCATCTAATGCGGGTTCTTATACTGTCTATTTTCATTCAACAACTACATTAATGCATTAATGATTCCCATGGTTCCATTTAATCCCCAGCCGGTTAATTTCATCCTCACTCACTTGTCCTCGAAAACGTGTTTGGAATAAAAGGACGACCACAATTGAGTGGCAACGCCCAACCAAGTTAACATGAACTAATTGGGACAACTGCAAGGAGCGGCGTTGAGGTGGGGGGGAGGGGAGAGAGCATTCTAGGGCTGGTGTAGTAAGGTGAGGTGAGAAATGAATAAGTGCCACCACTTCCGACTGCTCGCCGCCCACATCGTCCACCCCCACCCACCTCACAAGAACGAGATTAGTATCCTATGCGCATAGGTACATACATGTACACACCTTCTTTTCCAGTATAATCAAAGGTGACATCGCCTTTAAGTAGATTGGAGGAAGGGAGGTGGGAGGGGAGTTATGGGAGTGTAGTAGTGGAAGCAGATGGGTTTGCTGCCTGCACTCGAGATGCTCAATAATTAGCGTCTGAGTGTAGCCTAATTAAATCAAAAGTTAAGAGCTTTGGTAGATGGGCGAGGTACTCTAGTTTTGACATTATCATTGCTGAAAGGCTCGTCGAATTTATGCAATGCCTATAATTGATAAAATTGCATTATTGCAAAGAAAAATAGTTTTAGACCATTGGTTTAATTAGCATATGTGTTTCCATGAATGCAGCTACAGACAGGTAAGCTAAGTAAGTAGAATTTGCACGAATATTGTGAATGACTGACGAATGTTCATTTTGAGTATTCTCTTGTATTGGTGGCTTTTAAAGATGAGACGTGGACAGAAATATAACACATGAAAGTCGAAGTCACTTTATGGTATTGGTCTAGAAGTAGCTTCGTTTAATGTTTTGAACAACGCAGTACTTCCAGAATTAAATCAGGTTAAGGCAAATAAATCCAGATCCTCTTGCATTTTCCTTTATTAATGTCAAATTCCTCCTTAAAAATAGTTAAATTTTTCTTCACGCTGTGGCCATAAGAACAGTAAAAATGAATGAATGTACGAATAAATTCAAAGATTGTTGGCAACACTGACTTTATTCGGAATAATTTGTGTGTGTGTGTGCGTGTGTGTGTGTGTGTGTGTGTGTGTGTGTGTACGGTTCGTCCATTACCTCAGAGCGTCATTATCCGAGCCTAAACTAATGGAATAAAATATTATGCCTGAATCCATCCTAGTAAGTTGAGATTTCTTCAGGGAGATTGACGTACCTGACAACTAGTTTCAAAAGTAAAATTTAACGGGTCTCACAATACAAGCTTTAATCAATGACATCCCAAATCAGAGAACCGCACAAATGGTCTCTGACTTGATGAGGCTGGCAAGAAGCATTCGGATCACCTTCTTATGCCAACAGGACTTTATGAAAATCTTCAAACAAATCTATTCCTTTAAATAATTGCGTAGTAACTATTAAGGGCAAATTAATAGAGTTCCATAATTCTCCCATCGTCTCCTCAGCTTGATTGATCAAAATTCAAGCTTGGAAAGCACAAGGTTAATTCATTTCCTTAGATGTTCTCGAATTAGCAATTAATCCTCAAAAGCATATATCTTGCATAATGATAAATGAACTCACGTTTATGGTACGTGCCCAATGAGAAGTGAATTGAGAGATATTCTAAATCTTTGGAAAGATTTCTGCTTAATTGAATTATTGTCTTCATGCGAAGGAGAAGATTTTCGGCACCAAATCGAAAAACGGCATTTTATAATTATCTAATTACTTCGAAGACTTGGTGTCACTTGGATCTGGACCAATTGAGACATTTTTCGTGCAACCAACTCAAATTTAGTTTAGGTACCGAGTTGGGAGATATGCAGTTAAATCTCGCAAAATGCCTTCAATCATTCCAAGCCTCACCTTTTTTCATGACTTTGTAAGACCAAATTGGCCGTTGGATTGATTGCAAATCAGAACTTGATACATCAATTGCAAGTCCTATCTAAATCGCCATGAGATTTCACGGACTGGATGAAATATAACGAAAATTACTCCCCTCAGTAACAACTGCGGCAGTCACATCTGTTTAGGCTTGGCTGCTTGGCTACTGTATCTAAGACCGGGTCATTTGCAACTTTTCCTAATGCGATCCTCTGCGCATACACACACACACACGATAAAATGAAGTAGAGGAGAAAATATCGCCATTTTGGTGAGTGTGGGTAAATTCGACTTGGCTTCCCACGCAGAGACACATGTGTTTGCCACATGCTCGATCCAGAAGCTACCTGTTCTGTTCTGAACTGGGTGGTCTACCTATCTCTCGTCCCCTGCCTCTCCGTGGCCCGGGTAACTATTCTGTGAATTATCGAAACACAGGAAGAACACAACGGGAGAGAATAAATGGGGTAGATTGCCTAGTTTACACGGCACAAAACCCAATTGCAAGGCCACCTGGCAACCACCAACATTGTTGAGAATCTTGGTTGGATTATAAAATATCACATCAACTTTCGAGAAGATGCATAACAAGAGGGATAATTGATTTCAGAAATTTTCATTTATTTATATGAAAATAGAATTTGATGACTTTAGGTTTTGGCTGATTCTGATGCCTCTTTTAATATTGTGGGAGTTTATCAGGTAACCACTGTTTGTGCGTTTTCACTTCAATAAGAACAAAATCTATATATCACATAACATTATAATTTCCTCACTATTTGCAATCAAACACTCGTTGAAATTCATTTCCATCAAGTCACTTCTTATGGGCCCAGTTACTTGCATGCTCTCACTGTTTGTAAGTAAAAATATATATTGTTATTTTTGTGTCACTTCTTCTGGGAATACCTATGATCTCATGCATATTTCTTACCCAAGATTTGCAATTATTGTCTTTTAGTTCTCATTCGTCTCCAATAATTTCTTAATTGGAGCATAAATAGATTGACTGTCATGAGTTAAAGCAGATTAGTAAACTCTCCCAATTCCCCAAAGTATTCTCCAAACGGAATCTAACAGTGAATACTATAACGATGTTTTTGGGAATTTTGAAGGTTCCCATGAGGCACTTTAGTATTAGCAACACACAATTTAACAAACAGTTTCAATTACCCCAATAGGAAAATCATGATTCTCATTCATTAAGAAAGAGAGCCTAAAATTCAGAGGTGCAAATTCCCCGAAAGATTTAATGCGTCAATGCCAATAATGGAATACAGAAGACAGTTGGTGTTGACATGGCGTGAGTGATGGCGTTTGAGCTTCTTGACATGCCATTCTCGTAAATCTCCCTCGAATTATTCATACATTGTTAAGAAAGGATAAGGGACAAAATGAGGTTGTTGAGTATTAAGATAGGTCGATATTTCGAATCATTGAGTCAAATTAAAATAATGAAACTCCGACAGACCAGCCAAAACACCCGAAACGGGCATCAAGTAAGAAATACTATTAGTACAAGTAAATTATGGTTTAAAATCAGCTTTCCAAAGATAAATTGCTAGTGAATAGCGTGAGAGAATGAAGCACGAGATGTACCGCACTGTCCCTAGGGAAACCTGACACACTATCAATGGTGTCAGCAGAACGTCAGCATGGTTGTCAATCTGGTGAACAGCTGTTTGTCAAGTCTTCTTAATGCATGATAATGAAAAAATCGGTTATCTTAACAGAGCATACCAGCTGCCATTAGCCTAAAGGGAGGTCTGTTTTGTCAGCCCGAGAAGGAGAATTATGAAGATGGTACGCTTTTCAATTGCCTGAGCCAATTCGGCTTCAAGGTACATATTCAAAGATAAAACTTTTAATTGAAAACAATACGTCAGAGGAAATGTTAGACATAATTGCACATAATCTATAAAGTTAAGCTCCCCAAAATGGGCCTTTTGGGGTATCACTATTTTCTTCACAGTTACGTAAATCTGAAGAGAGCTATTCCGTTTTCTCACTAAATTGAAATAGAATAAATTTTAATAGCAGATTAGTTGCTGGAATTTTAATGTCCTTTGTTTATTCTTTGAATTTTATTTAAAAATGTAGATATATAGATACTTTGAAGGGGATCAATTTTAAGCGAAACACAATCAGGATGGGGTCAAGAAGTAACCTGTAATGAAGTCAAGTTACATACTTTTTATCAGTTGTGATTTACAAAATTTGTCGAATGGACTCTCAATGGATGAGGTTATATTTACGACATTCAGAGATTTTAGATTGGTTGATTCGATTCATTGATTGGCTCTGCCACCTTACTGTACCTTCTTACAGTCGAAAGCAGGCATAAACGTGTAGCAACACTTTTCTCGGGCAACAGTCCGAGCTTAATTCCACCCATTTAAACAAGAAAAAGTGTTAATTTTGAGTTTTAGGAAAAATGATCAGCTGCACTTATTTAATTGATTTTAAGCTGATCATCTCGTGACTTAATAACTTAAAAGGAGTGAACATAACATTTTTAAAATACTATTTTTTGGTAATGAATCTTGATAGTACAGTCCACTACTGTTCATTATATCTTGACAAACAATAAAATAAATGCCTATTTTAACTAGGGAAAAATGTTAGGGCCACTTTTTGATAGATGAAGGAATGTTGAAGGGGAGGGAGGGGGGAAGAAATACCAAGGCAGGGAATGGAAACGGTGGAGGTAATGTGTCAATTGTAAACATTGTACCTGTCAATCAGTAATTTGCTGTTTACCTAGCAGTTGTTTGATGCCCCCAACCTATGCGAATTATGCTCACCTTCTCATTATTATGACAACTGTTCCTTCCCATCATTCCCAATATAAATATTGTAAATATTGTAACTTAATTAAATTTTGCTCTATCTAATTTGTCTGATGTTTCTGTAAAATTTGAATGTTATTCTATGCATACATTGGGATTTAGGAATATTGTAAGATTAATTTTAAAATCACCAACTTAGAAAAGAAAATTTGTTTGTGTCACTGTCAAGAAATTTTTCTTTTTTTCTTAAATAAACTAGGAACGAAGCTGAAATATGGGTTAATCAAAATATTGCAAAAATTTTATTTTAATTCACTATTTGCCCTTTTTAAAAGGGCTTGTGTCTGCACGAAATTTTGATAAATTCCCATTCATGACTGATTAAGGGGCCTTTTCAAACAGAATCGTCGACTATGTACATACTGTATTTAAAAATTCCGGAAAAGTTGGTTTGAATTTCACTTCCATTCTTGGTAATTGCTGCGATTCAAACTATTTTTGGTTTCCATTTAACGAAATTACTGAGAACATAAATAATTTACCAAAATTTGTAAAAAAATGTGTATTTCTTTTAAGTAGCTCCATTATTCTCACATCCTTGGTATACACCAGGACACGAGTTCACCTTTTATGTATTTCTATTCATTGTGAGTACGCATCCTCACATTCTACCTGGCAACTTGAAAAGACTTATTTGATTTGTTTGGATTAAATGTAGTTGTAATTGTAATCAATTTGCAGTAGCACTCCCTTTCGGTGGTAGGATTTTTTCCCCTTATTGACAGCAGACGATAACAACTTATGTGCAAAAGACACCCCCTCTGCCTCCAACCTTTAGAAATGGCGGGGTGGAAATTGGACGAGGGAGAGAGGTTGGGGGGTGGGGGGAGGGGGTGGAACGGTTGATAATAGTGTGGAGTCTGTACTCCTTTCCACAATTATCAGGTTTTGATGGCAGACCATTTATTTCTATCTCACTTCCTCCTCTCCTCTCCCCTCCCCTCTTCCTGTTCTCACGTTTAAATGCGTAACCGCTTTCTCTGCGGAGAATTCAGGTGCGCCATTCTCACGCCTCAAGCTGTTTACTTGACAGCGATTCGGTAGTTTTCCGCTCACCCTACTCTCCAGCAGCGACAGAGGCAGCAGTGTAAGCATGAAGAGTAAAAACTCTTCCCACGATGCTCTGCCACAGAGTCTTAATTAACTTCGCCACTCTCCCCTGCCCCGCTGGGTATGGGAGTGAGTGCTACTATTTGTGCCTACCTTGGCTTTCTCACGAATGAATCTAACTAGCTAACTAACTCAGTGGGCTTCAATTTCCCCACACAATGAAGGCATTTTTGCTCAGTTTTGAGTTTAGTTAGTTTCTCAATGGCACTGCTTAGTACAATACACACGTAGCTGTATATTCAAAATTAGAGAGGATTTTTAAATTAATTTATCAATATACCCTATTATTTATTATCGAGCTTATTTAATTCAATCCACATTCTACTTAATTTAGGCTAATTACGGAAAGTTGAAATTAACTTATTTTTTCCGAGAAAAAGAATTTTATTGTCATTTACTATTCTCTAACACTGACAAGAATACAAAGTTTTGTTTGAAAATCTTCAATCATGCATTTTTTAAAGCTTCTTAGAAAGACGCCGACAACATTTCAGCTTAAATGAAGGCAGGAAAAATCAGCATAATATCTCAGTTCTCAGCTATTTATAACAAGGAATCGAAGTAGTCAATCTTAGAGGCTTAGAGCAAAGTGTAAATTAGCCCCTGGCGTAAACTAACAGGACCTGGAATCTAAGAGAGAAGCATGAAAGAAACTGCCTGAACAGTTGTTGGTAGGGCGATAATTAGTGTACGAAAATAATCGATAATTGGATAAAATCTTGAGGCGCCTCTTTAACGGTATAGGTATTGCTGAAATTCACATCAACTTAGTGAATATACCTGAAAGGAGCCTTCACTATCCTGGGATGTAAATGGCTACTTACTAAAATTCCCGAAAATTGAAACTTCTATCTATCTTTCTATATGGCAGCTTTTCAATCATTCCAAATTTGGTAATGACAAACTACTGGTGAAAAAAATTGGAAATAAGTTAATAATAATTTCTTTTTTTTAATATGTACGGAGACATATCTTTCTATTATTTTTTGCTCAAATGTCATAAAAATGTGAAGATATTCTTAGAGTTCTATGTTAGAAAAACTTATGGCGTTTGCGTTTCGCACGCCCCTCAATCTCGTAATGGTCACCCTGCCTGTTCAATACCTCAGAGGTTTAAATGTTTCGATTCCCACTGTTACACACTCAGCGAGCGGAGTGGCAACCATGTTGCAGGTCTTGTTGACACGAAGGATAGCAAAATTAGCGTCACCGAGGTGGCCTTCTCTGCCTAAGAGGAGCGTCGAGCGTGATTGGAAGCATATTCTGAAATTTCTTGTAAGGTAATATGCTAATAATGACCCATTTAGCATATAAATTGGAGGAAATCTAGACTACCCTAAACACACGCTCTTATCAACCTTGCTTCTGCATTTTGCATTTTAAACGAAAGGAAAGGCCACTCAGGCATAGCGATTGGAAATTAATGCAAATTGGAATGGAATCGGAGTAGGAGGAGGCATTTTGTAATTTCCTGTTTTAGAAAAGCGCCAGGAGAGCAGTTAACTTCAAAATCTTTACTGGCGGCAAAGTGTAAAACGCACTGAGTCGTGAAGCAGTCTACTGAATGCACCAACAGCTAATCGAAATCTGCTTACTTAACAAAACCAGTGTAAGCCAGAAATAGGGAGAAAAAGAACAATAGAAAAGAATTTGAGTTGTAATGTCACGTCATTGTAGTTGCTTGGAAATAGGATATTAACGTTCTTTTCTAATTAAATAGTTTAAGAAGCAATGTAATGTGTTAAAAGCCAAAATAATGCCATTTCAATGACAATTTATTTATACTTGAATATATTAGAATATTTTTTGAGCTAGTGTAAACTCCGCTTATGAGGCGCGTTGTGTCAATATCTCCTTCCGCCTCTGAGAGAGAAGAAATGAATTGAAATGACAAGGCCAGTCAACCGTTCAACAAGCAGAGAATACGGAATTGATCCGGAATAGAAAGCACCTGCTAGCAAATTCAGATTTTGAATGTCAGGGAAAGAGCAATCCATTGTGACCCGAATGAGTAAAAACAAAAGTGGAAACAAATTTTTATGCCACCTTGTTGATCCGTTGCCTTGATCCATATTGAACCCTAGTTATCGGAACCAGACGTCCATCTCTAGGCAGAAGTACTTATGATATCCTTCGAATACCTTTGGGATTTAACGAGCTTGAAGAATGTTGATAGTTTGTGAGTAATTATGCGCATCTGTGTGATACATTAAAGTAAATGTTAATTTCTCACGAAGGTGGATATCGGTAATGGCAAATATATCTCACTCACTACCTATAATTTATGTCAACTTCATTGTCGGAAGTGCTCTTTACTCCTTATTATACCCTAAATGCAAGATTCTCACGAAATAACTTATTCTGACCTTAGCGTAGCAAGTAAAAATTAATATGTACTTTTTTAAAAATTTAAATTGAAAACACGAAGTAATCTGATTAAAGTATATGGAAGAATAAATAGCCAATGCGAACTGATTTAAAAATAGTAAGTTCTGACCGGGCACCACAATTTAAGTCCTCTTCTTTCTTCTTATTCTTTGCCTCTAATTAGCTCAATGAAACCCGGGTGTGCGATAGACTTACCTCCACGTGGCTCACCCTGGGCAAGGTATACTCATACGGCAAAAAGGCCTATTAACCGGCAGTTGACTTCTCACTTCAAACTACCATGACCCCATTGTATGCCATATTCGCCACTTCCACAGTACTCACCTCACCTTTTTCTACCTTTGTGTCTGTCTCTTTTACATCTTTGAAGCACTCTTCTGTTTCTCCCCCTCCCGACTTTTTGTCACTTTGATGTTCCTCCCCCTCTGTGAAGTCTGAAGTCAACTAAAGGGCTAATGATAACTATCAAAAGGCCTACCATTTAATATAAACATCATCTAAATATTTTCCTTATCATTTACCACTATGATTCAATATGGCCTGGATTCCTCACTTAAGTTACAAAGACTCGATTAGAAAAACTATCCAATGAGAAATTTAAATTAACCTGTGCTCTACAGGACCCTTATTGTTATTCATTTTAAAATTTGTTTTTCTTCAATTGGCCAGCCTACACAGTGACGTCATAACACGATCATAAGCAATCCTAGTATGATTGAATTTCCAAACGACTTCACAAAGCAAATAAGCCAACACGGTCGAGCCAACAGATGCACGGCCGGGTTCAGTAGAGCCAAATTCTCGTCCTCATTCTATAATCCTTGGCACACAGAACCATTGGAATTTCACGGTCTTCGTATATTGCTGTTATATCGAAATAATCTAACAGCCTCTATGCCACTCTTACAAGTCCACTACCACTTGATGATCATTACTACCCAATCATTTGCATACGTATAGTTAGAGCAAACTTCTATAAAACATTTGGGTACTTACATTTCCATCGGTTCAAATACTTCCAGTGTTAATTTAATTTCTCCTATTTGAAATAAATTCAACTGCATGCAGAGCGGTAGGATCAAAATGCTCCCAATTTAAAGCACTTAAATTACAATGGGTGTGATCAAAGCATAGCCGAAACCCTCTCCATATATCTAATTTAATTGCCTCACAGTTTCAAAAGAGTTTCCACTTTCCGTCTGATATTGGAAGAGAGCGAGAGCGAGTGAGCGAGAACTGAGAGTTTCATTAATCATTCATGGCAATAGTCATTGTTGCAACCATTAAGATATTAACTCCAGTGGAATTTCAATTCTCAAATTGGAAAGGGAAAAATACAAACGCGACGAATATATATAAATGAAAATAGGGGGTTTTTATAAAAAATAACCCAATGAAATGAGAGAAACTCCTACGGGGTGGGTAAATTTTATTTAGGAAGCTGAGAAGGAGAATATTGATTTTCGGATTCAGACTGCAGGATACTCACTTAATGAGCAATTCATTGGGCCATGTTCCGAACTCCAACTTTCTGAACTTGTATCCAGATTTATTGATCAATTTTTCATCCTTAATTTTGCAGTTCTTATTGCCTAGCTGCTTAATTATCCGACAAGTCCTGCTACGTCAAGTCATCCCTAACTTTTAAAGCCGGGGAAAACAGAATGGTCCCACACGATAGTAAGGAGTTATGCGATCTTAGTAAAGCTCACAATGTGGATTTCACTTAATTCGAAATAAAATGATAGCAGCAATCGCAATTTATCGCCTCGATGCCTGCAAATTCTTTGCTATCTTTATAAAATTTTAACTTGGTGACCGGATTAAGGCGAAAGAAGTACCCAACAGTAGTACTTAAAACTGTAAAATAATCAATCAGATTGAAACGAGCTTGGCTAACATCTGAAATTCCGAGGAAACGAGTGGGGTCAATTGTTCAAAGTCATCTAAACATGTCCTAGGTAATTTCAACTTCAACGATTTTTCCGATTTTATGAAATCAGCTTTAAACATATACAAAAATAAGGGATATTTAATTTATGTATGCTCTTGTAGATTAACTGATGACAATTCTTAGCATGAAATTTCATACTATGAAACAAAGCGGTCTTTGAAAAGTTCATTAATCATTGAAACAAGAGTTAAATGATTATGTCATATAAACAAATAGGGTTCCATCGAGTAGTGTGATCTCAATAGGTCAATATAAAGACACACGTTTTAGATGAGGCAAGTTAATATAAAATGGCTTCAGGCTCATAAAATTTAAAAAAAAGAAATTGAGGATCACGAAACATAAATAAGCACAGAGCGCGCGGGAAAGTGATCATATTGTCTCGGGAACCGTTCCCACTTGCAGACAGAAGCATGAGGATGAGTATATATCCTGATGTAGCTAATGGTCAGACTCACTTCCAGTGTTATTCATTTTTGTATCAAATGACGGGTGTTTTGATAGCTATCTTTGGCCCTTTAGTTGACTTCAGGCTTCACAGATGGGAAGGAACATCAAAGTGACAAAAATTCGAGAAGGGG
>UZAE01012805.1:0-21531 GCA_900617975.1 Rodentolepis nana | reverse complement strand
CCACCCCCCAGCCCATTCATACTTAAAACCCATGTGAATGTCTTTCCTTGAGTAGAGATGGTAAAAATATAATGTGACTTTTGCAGTAGCTGAAATTTGGAATACGCATTTTAGTGACTTGAATTATTTCGCAAAAAAGGGAATATTTTATTATTAATTTTTATTCTAACTCAGTCCAGAAGGTCCTATTACGAATGAGGTAGCGTTGTGCACTACCTAAGATTCAAACTACTTTCATTCGTTTACAACACCATTTAAAAGTCCAATATACGAAAATCAATGTTCTTTGACAATTTAGGCGAAAGGTGAGGTAATCAAGAGTCCCCGTGAATGAGAATCTACGTCTGCTGCGTTGAGCTGATTTCGTAATGTATTCTAACCGATTAAAATGGGTCACATGCTTCCTGTGTAATAACTTCTACACTGTTAATCTCGATACATATCGAAACCCAATTTATTGTACGAGTTAGAATTTTGGCATTTCAGCAGGAAGAGGTCAGTCAAAAGTATACTTACTCACAATTCCCTTGTTGCTAATTCAAAAATCTACCCTGAATAGGAGATTGCATTTTTTTCCATTGACGCTCTTTTGATAATTCGATGCTAATTTCTTTTGTCACTTAAAATGAAGCGCAAATTAGAAAGATGCCTTAGGGTTGACATCATGAACAATCAATGGAAAGTCAAATGTGTATATTATAAAATGTACAAGGTAGTAAGCACATGCGTATCGAACACCGATTCGATTGAGGTTGGCTTGGGCAATATCTATGACCTTACCGGATGTGCACTCTCTTTGCTTCTGTCGTCAATCACCACAAACTGAAGAGCCTACTTTGAAGGCTTGTTTTGAGATTAAATATAAGTAGTGATTGGAATAAGAGAAATGTATTCCTCGTTAGTGTTAATAGAAACTCTTATTGCCAGACAAGGCTTTTTAAGCCCTTATTTCTGAATAGGACAATAGTTTTCTTTTAATATATTACTAATTTATTTCACTTTATTCCTGGAGGTGGTTCCATAAATGAAAAAGCTGCTGTCAATTATCAAAATCGATAAAATTGTTTAAAAGTACAATTTTCTAAAGTTTCTCTGTAAAAATGTTAATTTTGCTTGAAGTCCTCTATTTTTATTTCATGATGATGGATTTTATTCTTGAAGTGGAATAACTTCAAGTTTCCACTTTGCATGCGTAGGTGCTAGGAAGATCGTGCTTTCTATTTCCATTGTAAAAGACCTTCATGATGCAGTTGCAAAATTTAAGCACCCAAAGTTTAATCATTTCTCCAATTAATTTCCTTAAAATCATCTCTGAATTTTTTAATCAAAGAGCGAGCTGACTTAATGAAGTTGTAGTGGATTGATACACTAATAAGTCCTGGCGTATCCTTAGCAACCTCTATGGCAAGCTCTCCTAGAATGGAAGGGCTTCAAAAATTACCTCATCCGGCTCAACGTTATAGGGGAAACAGACGTATGGCAGAGAATATGTTTATTTGAGTTCTACGTGCCTGACACGGAGCTTAGTCATTAAAATACAGTCAGAAGGTTGTTAAACAATGACGTGACTATTGATTGGTGGTTTGCTGAGAGGTCTTTGTACTCACGGATGCACATGCTCCCTATGCAACAAGTAGCACGGACCGACCCTTGAACCTACCTGAGTACGCATGAGATTTCTCTGTTTAGCCACGGTAGTGTTGCGCGCTCCAGAAAGGTAAGTAAACGTAAGGAAAGCAGCTGCCCAGTGTCAACTCATTGTGGATAGATTTTTGCTAAAGGGATTTTAACATAAAGAATGACTAATTCAAAGCATATACCAGGAACGATATGGTGGATCTAATACATTCTTCATTCTTCAGAGCTCTTATTCAATGCTTCTTAACGGTTTCGTCTGTTAAATAAACGACAGCCCATAGATCCGTTCGTTTAAAGTGTTGTGAAGATGAAACAGTCAATTGCTTTCAATATACAATTTAACCCCCCCCCCCCTCCCCACCATTTCACAGGCACAATTTCTTGGGCCATGTGCATACCTTGGACATATTTTTTAGAGTTTTGCTAGATCTACAGTAATCTTGAGATTTTTTATTATAATAATCTACGGAAAAATGCTTCTTTTGAAATATTTAGTGAGGACAGAAATTTTCTGCTTTTTTACCCTTATTTCTGCACTTGATGGGGGTGAATGAGTAGTGATTGACCTTCTGGGTTCGCTGATCTACTACTAAGTTCGCGCCGTACGTCTATACTGCAACTTTGTGCTTCAGTTGAAGATAAAGTACTTTCTTTATTGGCACCACAAAGGAAATCTCGAAATTACGCTAACGCATGTGACAACATCGATGGTAATTGCAGAGAATATTATTAAATCTGGTTGTTCATATGCTCATGTTTTCCGGAGAGTCTTATCAGGACACTGAAATCTGCGTTGTAATTTTCTCAGTCGTAAAAGAACCATTTTTTTTAATTTGTACCTATGCATTGAAAGTGGATTCAGTGCTGTTAAATGCTCTTTAGACCTTCGAGTTGACCCGCTTTTAATGCATGAATTAGCTACTGTCAATGTGCAATTAACGAACGACAACGCAGATGTGTAATTGGCATTCACGAAAAGTATTAAAGCTTGCATTCACCACATGCATGTGTAATGGATTTTGAAGGCCAAATAAAATTAAATAAACTAGCAAATACGATTTTATATATTTACTTAATAGCCTTTTTTCATAGACAAATAATTTTAGTTATAAAACGGTATATATGCTTCTTTTGATATACAGTTTTTTTGCATTTCTAATAAATGAAATAATATCACCTCTCGCCCCCACCCCCGATTTAATCTATTCATTAAATGTTATCCACGTTTGTACCTCTAACGGAATCTCAATGCGCAATAGAATTACTAATCATTGAAGCTTATAAAGTTTGCTCCCAATAATAGCCCTGATTGAATAAGTTGAGAAAGTATACTGATACCCTAATTCTGTTTGCAGACGAACATTTTGGCATTAAACTTCATGATTATGGGTTTGGTCTTTGGTCCACTGAACAAATACAGCTGTACAGTACTGTAATACAGATTTCTATGGATATGAATTGTAACGTAATTGGCCTGACAGTTGTCATTCCTCCTGCTTAAAATGCTACTCAAATGTTCGATAACTGTCACCAAAATGTTAAAAAAGCAGGTCCGATGAATTTAAAAATTCTGTGCACAAACGCAAATGATATTTCTGTGACCATCGAAATATTCTCTGCAGTGTCTGACACCAAGTGCTGGTTCGCTTACTTATCTGAATGATGAAAACTTGCCAGATAAATAAAAATTCTTTTTACCTTGTCAAGATATGTGTTTTCCTCAGGTAAATGGGCCATAATACAAAGAATATAGCTAACACGTCTAGATTTAACAGAATAATTTTAAACGAAAAATATTTATTTATCTTTCTCAATTTGTGCTTGGCATCTTTTATTCAAATCATTATGAGAGGTGATAGAAACAAAGTTTTTTTGGCATGACCACTGATGATAGTCGGTTATGAGGGGTTTCAGCAATAATGACTAATATAGTTTTAATCAGCTCATTATTGATTTGTGGCAGTGATCAATAAAGGTAGTGAGGCAGCCGGAAATAGTAATACTTGGGATTATTTATTTATTTAAAATGGCAGGCATTATGATAGCTATCATTAGCCATTTAGCTGACTTCGGGCTTCACAGAAGGAAGGTTCATCAAAGTAGCAGAAAGTCGAGAGGTGGGGATCAGAAGAGCGATTCACAGATGTAAAAGAGGCAGACACACACAAAGTTAGGGAAAAAGGTAAGATGAGTACTGTGGAAGGGGTCGAATATGACATAGAGTGGGTTGATGGTAGTTTGAAGTCAGAAGTCAATTGCCAGTTAATAGACTTTTTGCCGTATGAGTATACGTTGCCCAGGGTGCACCACGTGGAGGTAAGTCTATCGCACACCCCAAACTTGGGATTAGTAGAAGATGGAAAGAGCACTGATACAGGAAACTGGTTGCTCAGTTGAGCTGCAAACACAGTTAGATCAGTTATACTTTATTCGTTCAATTGCTGATTATGGAAGAGGATCGCTACAGGAATATGACTTAACTAAACCTCAGCAACTGCTATGGTAAACTCTTCCAGTATCGAATTGGTCCCGAAATTAGATAATTTACCTCAATAATATCCAGGGAACTGAGGTAAGGTGTAAACAGTCTTTACCATGGTTGTGTGTTGCTAACGCAGAGCTTAGTTAAGTTAGTACATTTTTGGCTAAGCTGACCTTATCGTGATTACAGACTGTTGCTTGGCCGTGAGATCTCTGTGCTCACGACTGCAAGGGATGGTTATGAGGTAAGGAACACAACGCCCCTTTCCAGAATAATCAATCGCGCATGAAATTTATTGGCTGAACTATGTTAGCGCTGTGTTCTCCCCAATATCAGCTCCACACATCACTTAGCTAGCTAGAATGTCGAGATTTATAAAAGTCGAACTCCCTTTACTAGCTCCAAAATTGTACTCGAATTTATAATAAATGACTCCTGTGTATGTGCCAAAAAATGCTCACACCTTCAACACAAATTATTTTAAATTGTATCTTATGAGAAAATAACCATTTCATTGCCCTTATAATTAAAATGACATGCATGTAGGTAGATCTAAACATTGTTGTCTTGGCGATATTAAAAAAAGACTTCTTCGTATTTTTTGCAAAAGCAATTATTTGATTTGGCCTTACATAGTAACAATCTACTATTTCAGCTGGTGCCTTCTGAAATACCGTTTTTTGTCTTATTGATCTTTTATGTCCACGTAGAGCCGGATCATTCTCAATACCTTCAACTCTATTTCTTTGTGTCTCAATAACTTTTTACGCCAATCAACCCAAACTCCTATTTCTTCTTTATCAAACCATATCTTCGTGTTTTTATTTGCAGTTCACCTGAAAATACAGTATCCATTATGTACCATTCTTGGATGGATATATGGGGAAATCACATCCGCGTAAACTTTTTCATTTCTTTGAGAAGAGTTGAATTTCGAATAGGAATTGAAACATCCGTTCTGTTGGAAAAAAAACTTTACAAGCCCTGTAAACTCCTAATTGCCATAAATTTTACCCTGCCTTGGTAATAGGTACTACAGACTCTCGCGCTTCCTTTGTTTGGTCAATATCCAAACAAAAATCGCCTCTCTTACTTGAGTCATAAGATATGCCAAATTAAGGACCACAAGTAAATACCTTTTTTAGTTCATCACTCTCAAAATACCCTATTGCGCTTAAGCGTGAAAGTTTCATTCAAAATTAAATTTTAAGTTAATCCTTTTGGCAAGAAGCTGATGCAGCAACTTTTCCTGTTTAATTTCTCTTTTTGCGAAAAAGTTGCAACTGGCGCCAATAAAGTCGATGATATTAAGCGCAATGATCTTAAAATCGACATTATCTTTAAGGATTAGGTGGGTATAACGAACAAGCTTTCTCGCTAGTTTTAATTAGCGGATATAGTTCGAAAGGTCATGTTTAATTGACGGAATAAACCTTCGATGAATCTTAGCAGAAAGTTCAACTCGTCATCTCACTGCGTATTTAAGCTAATTAGTCGAAGCAGTTAATAAAGGATCCTACTTAAGTCTTATCAGTAAACCAAATATGCATCTTTATACTAATTCGCAGTCACAACAATACTTTTCTTTTGTTGGTGATTTATATCCGACTCCTTCAATCTTGATACTTTCTTGCTCTATTAACATATAGAATTACGTGGTTGCAACCCCAATTTTTGCAAATTAGTAGCTCTGTGAGAATGCAATACTACTAATCAATCGTTTCCGATTGGTTAATTTTTTTTGGGGGGGGGGGGGGGAGGGAAGGAGAATGCACCAATAAGCCACCATCAGATAAGTGTGCATAC
The DNA here is from genome assembly GCA_900617975.1 of Rodentolepis nana. NCBI lineage: Eukaryota > Metazoa > Platyhelminthes > Cestoda > Cyclophyllidea > Hymenolepididae > Rodentolepis > Rodentolepis nana. The sequence goes on along the minus strand of UZAE01012805.1, from coordinate 15,605 downwards.
TAGGATTACCTAAGGGGAGACAGGCTCTAGCCACCGCTCTTTGGAATTTATCGAAATCTCATGCAGGTGTTCAGTGGTAGAATACGCCCAAATTCTAAGGCCATGAAGGCTTCGTGGATAACCCGGGGCTATCACAACATAGATTAAGTAGAAATTATTGAATTCCCTAACGAGGCTTAAAATTTTTCAGCCAGTCGTCTGATAGATATGTATATAGAGGTTGTGTGAGAGTGTGTTTAACTGATAATTTAAAACACAGTAAATAAACGTTGCGAAAATGACATTTGTAATTACACAATGTTAGTTTACAATTCAAAATATCGGTTTCACAAGCAAGAAGAAAATAGTTTGTCAAATTAAAGGTATTTTCAGAATACGGTGCATATCAAAAGAAATTCCTAAGTTTACCCCGTGTTTCCGTTCTCACGATGAGATCAGCGATTGGCTAAATTGAAATAAGACATCGATTAATGTACACTTATTTTGCAAAACAGCCCACGAGCACACATTCACGCTAACAATCATTTTGATAATACAGTTGTAAGAAGCACATTCAAAACTTTTGCTTGTGCTAAACTCACATTACACTTTCACCTTCGCCACTAAAGGAAATGAAATGATATATAATAACTCCTAGAGCTCTTATACCATTGGTGTAACCATTTGAGTGGAATCAATGTGACTTTAGCAATGCTGTAAAATAGAAGTAGTGATTACCATTAACTTGCGTGCGAATATGCATTCTACTATGGAGAGGATTATGGCGATTACGATACCGATCAGCATTAGAATGAAGATTCCACCGACTTCGGAGAGGGTGATTGTGTATCGGTGTCCACCCCCGTTTGCGCCTTTTTCAACTGGCATCGTGCAAGTCCTTGAGCTTTGTTGGTCGGTGTATCTAAAACATATGCTCAACTTTAATTATTAAATCGATTATTGCGATATCCCTTACCGTAATTATGTCCTACCCAATCCTAATATAATCCACCTCGTCCTGAATAACTAATTTTCCGTTTAGATACATTTATTGAAGCTTAAATGAATCATCCCAACTTGGGATATATTTTCCTATTTAGGACATTCCATAGAAAAGAAAATAGAATTCTTCATTGCACACCCTATCGTATCGAACTAACGATTTCGACTACGTTTAATAGTATTACCAGTGACCCTATTCAATGTACTAATTTCACCCGGTCTATGCCTACTATATACATAAAGAAACCACATTTTACCCCACACAATTAAAGCACTTTTAATATGAGTTGCCATAATCGTTATGATCATTTTTTCCAAATTCTTTTGATGATGTTAATGTATTCGTACGCTTATTAAAGTAGATGATTAATTAATAGAGTGAAACAGAGAGAGAGAGAGTATCTCCACTGAGATAGTATTCTGACATAATTTGATTGCCTAGTTGTCATTGCTATGGTTTCTGTTGGCTGGAGAAGTTTTTTCAAAATATCATTTAGCTAAAAGTTCCACACGCAAATAATTACCCCTATTCGTCTTCTTAATAACCAGTTATTGAAGGATTCTATCAAATCAAAACTAAGCATTAGGATTCTAATTCACCTGATTCTTGAAATAGAGCCTAATCTCGATTCGAAAATAATGCAATGGAAATTTCAATATCTCCAATTGAATAAATGACATCTATTTGAATATTAGCTCATAAAACTTTCCGCACCCCGTTTGCGAGCGAATGAATGGAACTTACGAATTGGTAATCTTCTTGATAGTTCCATCGTTAATGAGAGCTGTTAATCTGCCATTGAGATATTTGGTATAGACGGTATTTAGTTTGAGAAAAATAGCGTACTGCTGCGAGGAGTACTCCCCAGTAACGACGAGGCAGTACTTGTTGGCAAAGTAATCCAGTGTGAAACTGTCGCTGATGAGACGATATTTCCCATCTCGCACTTGTTGAACTCTCTCCTCAATTGTAATATTTCTCTCATTGGCCTGGGAGTATAACTTATCACTCAGGTAGTTAATTTTCTGTATCTCGAGATCATTGGAGAGCTTTATTTGTGCTGCGGCCACCGAATTGGGCAACGCGCCGAATGGTATTGATGGATCAACTAGCAATCCCTGAAACAACATAAAAAGGGAGGTGTTAACTATGCCAACGATGTGATTGACGGATTAGATTTTGGTCCATCCTACATCTGGTGCTAGATTGGGCTGTGACCGCTCTGAAACTAAACTGACCATTGAACAAAAGGATCTTCTTTGTGTCTTTGTTTTGTTGACTTCTACTTTACTATCACAAGTAATGCAGTATATATGTATGTTTTCAGGAATGAAGACCTTATAGAGTAGGCAGATAAATATGAAAAGTTGTGAACTTCATTAAGGTGTGAGCGAGGGAAAAAGGAAACAGGAGGTACCTAGAGGTTACCAAGATGAGAAAAAAGGAAGGCCCTCTTACCCCCCCCCCCCCCCAGCGTGTCAACGAATTTGCTACGTATCTACACTAATCTGCCTACTAAAGTACACTTTTAACTATTTAATAAATGACAAACTGAAACAGCCGGTGATTATAATGTGTGATCTCTTCAGACAACTAGGAAATTTCAATCGTGCTTGGTGACTTACAGACTACGTAATGAAAAAGAGGAACAGTAATAAGGTGAAAGAACAATGTAACTGAGAGGAAACATTTTCACTCAAAATACTACATTTGTTAGGATGTACCAATTCAATCGACTAGCAACTGAAAATTTAAATGGAAAAAAATTTGTCGTATTTGTGAAAATTAAGCCGAAAGGGACCCAAAATGCAAATACCCAATAAGTTCCTACAATGTGACAACGAATGGAACACATTGGTGTGAGAAGTGCATTTCAAAAAAATGGATGGGCATTTGTTAGTACAAGTTCAATGCCTTCATCATTTTCAGATTGGACTAACATTTTCAATTAAAAATAAATAGGTAAAATAATATTATAATAATATAGTACATAATAATAATAATCTATTGATAATCATTTCTCGTAAAGTTTGCGGTTTGCAAAGTTTGTATTATTAGCATAGGTGTAATACTATAAGTCTGTATTTAAATGTGCTTAAACCCTTAGTCGAAAATGAAATCTCACCGTAAAACCGGTGGCTTCACTTTGGATTCCATTGTACATGATTAAAGCGGCGTAGTTGGCGATGTAGATGACAGTGAAGAAGAGGACAAACAGCCACCAGACACAGAGCATGAAACGACTGGACCACTGGTTTGGTGGCGAGACAGTGAGACCTTGAAACAGACATCCGAAGGTGACAAAAATCGATTCGTAAAAGCCATAGTTTACATTATTGGGCGAGAAGTAGTTCAGGGTGGCGAGAACCAGAGCGACCACAATGGAGCAAAAGAGTATTAGTACCCAGGAGCCAGCAGAGAGAGGTTGAAGGAAGAGCCAGAGGTAAGTCTTCTTCTGAGTGATCTCTGGTTTCTCTAGAATTGCCAAGGTGAAGTAGAGGAAATTGCTTATAAAGTCGAACTCGTCCTTTAGATCAGGCAATACAGCAAAATCTCCCACCGCCATATCCGCAAACTACATATCAAATAGAAGTAATAGTTATTTCCCTGCCAGTCAGATATTCTAATGCAACAACGTTCATCAAGGACTCTAGGGGCTGGAATGACGCGACACTTTTACCCTTATCTTCAAGATATCACTCAGGAGTCGAAAATAAGCTCAAGTATTTATAAAACCTTCGTTTTCTCTCTCTCTCTCTCTCGTATCTGATGTACGAGGCGTGAGGAAGACTGTCGCTACATATTAAAATGTTTTCATGCCCGTATAGATTTGTTAATTGCGGCATTATCATATCAAAATATTGCTTATTAGTATGAAGTTTGTAAAGCTGTTTTAGACGTTTTTATATCCCTCAAACTGGTCTTTGTTCGCTAACTCATTCCCCAATAAGAAAGACTGAACTTATTTTTTATTCTCATTTCTCACTTTATTCCAATATAAGCATTTAATCATGGAATAGAAAGCAGACTCTTAAATTTTTTGAAGCTTTCTCTAGTTACAAGCTCCCTTAAAGACTTCTAGAAGACGTTTCACTTCTTCTATTCTTCCCACTAAGGCTAATTTAACTAGGAACCTTATCCAGTGAATAGCATTACTTGATGAACTGGTTCTAGTGGCATATTCGATCGGTTAGTAAGCTGCTGATTCGATGTATTAACAATAAGGCTTTAGGCAACTCACTCCTTGGTTGACGCTCATTAGGGAATCACTTGACATGCTAACTGGGTAGCAGGTGCATTCGTATTCAACCCCAATAGGATCGAGAATTGCTCTCACAACGTCAATTGTCATTCCAGTAAGATCGAAAATATTGCAAGAGTTTGGTTCGGAGATTTTCTTGCTACTATCCTTGAACATCGCAAACGGAGTCGCCTAAAATTATAAAGAACGAATGAGGCTCATGAATGCAACATTTATCATCACCGTTAAAACGTTCTACTTCCTTTAACGAAAAATGATTGCATACGTGGATGTGTTCTAAACGTTTAGTATGAGGTATTAATCTGAGTGCAAGTGCTCTATGCATCTGAAGAAAGGCTGAACTGTATGAATACGGGCAGACGAACAAATGCTTTGTTGCTTGGAGCAAGACCTTAGTTTGACCTTATTCTTCTAGCCTACTATTCATTAATGGGTAAGGTGATGCTGCACTTGACACCTGGAGGTCATGTAGCCAAAACTACCATTTATATGACTACCAAAATGATGTCAATCATGTAAGCTGCAATGAAGCCAACACCATAGGTGAATTTTCTGGGCCTTATTCCTGAATTGAACACATTATTGTTCAAATAGAGCACATACCAATACTACAGCGATTCGCATCTTGCGGGATTTCAGAATAGTTTCGATTGCCTCATTTGTGAATGAAAACAATTCGTTAAACGTCCCATTTATTTTGGCCGTATTGTCCTTGATTACCACTGATCCAACCTAGAATGGTAAAACCCGACACTTGGAGAAAATTAGAGTGAAGGCAAATACATTGATCCCTCTTGCTTACGTTCTTTGGTGTCTTCATCAATCCCCTCGCTACTGTCAGAGCAATGGATGTTCTTGGTTCATTTATGTTGTTGAAATCGAAATCACCGGTTAGACCGGTGTAATGTGTCTCCTAAAAGAGGAAAAGATTGGTAACAAAAATCCCCTCGTAAACCTAAACATACTGTTAGGCTGTCATTACAGGCCGACTCAATATAGGCCTTGGCTGCGTGCGCAGTATCAGAGGCGAGCTTATCCTCCATGGTATTTGCTATATCTCCTAACGGTACTTCGGAATTTCCAACATACAAAACGGAGACATTTGCCATGTCTACCTCGTGACCTTTTGGAGGCTGTGGTATGCCTCCATCCTAAACAAAAACAGAGAAAATGAACACTTTTTTGGCTATTACAAAAAATAATATCTTAATAATTAAGGGTTTCGTTCACGAGGTATAATATATACGAATCGTGAATTAGTTCCATAACTGTAATTGGCTTTTTAAGCAGATTGTAATGTAAAATCGCCTCAGTGTGTAATTCTCCATTTTCAATCTTTAATTTGTCGTGAATTAAATGAAATCCATGCTTTTTAACCCCTTCACTGAATGTTTTAAAACAGTACGGTTGTGGGATAAAAGGTCCAATGAAGATATGCGGCAAGACCCTGTTACTTAGTAATTATAAGTAGTTGGGCCATTGCCTTACCAGCCAATTCGAAAGCATTTGAAACCATTGGATATACCCAACTTCAGATCCCATGCTGCAAGGGAACGTAATTTGATAAATGCGCTTTAACACTCCTAAGTCACTTATATTGCCTTCCATAAACCTATTGACCTGAATGTCTTTGGCATTCAATGATGTCATTATCTATGCGGAGCTCACCAATTCTCCCACATTTAGACAAATTATACTAATCTAGTGAGTCAATTTCGTCTTCAATAAGAAAATGCAATTCTTGCATCAACTTCTATCACAAGAGCACTCTTAATTCCGAATTATTTGCCGCCTCGCCTTCAAATTTAAATATGATTTCTGCAAGCCGTTGAATGCTAATAATTTCATAATCTATAGGAGAGAGTCTTAATGCCGGTATAGTTATGCACACAACTGTCCTTTTCGTTTTTGACCCAGTTAGTACAAATATTATTTAAAAATGATTATTCTTGAGGGTGTACTCTCATTTCCGCCTTTTTCTTTAAGTGCGTGTGAAATTAATGAGCATAAGATATAACTCATTTGAATATGCTTCAATTTTCACAAAAAATAATTTAATCAAACATACCATGGGAGCTATTACCCATCGACGATTCCATGTGAATAAGCTCTTATTGTAAGCCTGCAATTAAAAATATACGCTAGATATTAATTTGTTAAAGTTCTTAAACTAAGTAACTGTTAAAAAAATGGTCAGTCCTTACATTTTCAATAACATTATTAACGTTTTCAGATGGCAGTAAGAGGATGACATTCTCAGCGTTGACTTCATTTATTTTCGTCGTTAACACCTCAGCGTCGTCTACATTTTGATACCAAAACATTGACATCTGCGTTGTTATGTTCGAAGCAATAAGGATGAAATCCAGTACTAGAAATGCCATAAGTAATTCTTTTTTTAATAATTCAGAGTGATGCGAAGGGTGACTACAATTCACAAACTTCAATTCAAATTGCCAAACAGCAAGAAAGTTTTAAGCGACAGTCACTTTTGAAAATATTCAAGATATGAATGAGTTATTGAAAATGCAAAAAATGTGGAAATAGATTGCGCAAAGTGTTGTTTTAATCGAGGATTTCAACAGAAATTTTACGTACATTTAAAAGGCTCTTGTATGCTCGCTAAAAATAAACAAAAGACATCATTTTTGCATGTTCCATAAAGTCACTTCAATTAACGTGTTAAATTACAAGGAAGTAATGAGAATGATTAAATGATTGCATGCTAAATAGAACACATTCATGTTGAAGAGATGTTTTTTGCTGAACTATACCTCCACAGAACCCCATTAACGAGTAAATTTCTCCTTTCAACTGGGACGAACTTCAATCACCAAATTTATTGCATTACTATCATTAATATTCCATTAAAAATTTTATTTATCTCTTCAAAAGTAGTCCGTTTTATCCAACCACTGATAAGTACGCTAAATGAAATGTTAATCTCATGCACTAACACATTCTCACACTTCCATTTAAGTATCTTTGTATCAAGTTCAGAGAACAACCGATAACCTCATCAGATTTCTGTGTATTTTCTTACCACCTTCTAGTTTTGAAGTTGTCAGAGCAGTAAAGGGAATTCAAGATATATCATAAATTTTATTTAAAAAGAAAATTGGCTGTGTATTCCACTGCCCTCCAAATGCTATGAGTATGCAGCTTATTTGTCTTATTTCATATTTGAAAGTGGCGGTGCGCGATAGACTTACCTCCACATGGTGCACCCTGGGCAACGTATGCTCATAATGCAAAAAATTCTATTAATCGGCAGTTGACTTCTCACTTCTAACTACCAACACCCCATTGAATGCCATATTCTACCACTTCCATAGTACTCACCTCACCTTTTCTCTGCCTTTGTGTCTGTCTTCTTTTACTTCCCCCCCCCCTCGACTTTTTTCACTTTGATGTTCCTCTCCCTCTGTGAAGCCTGAAGTCAGCTAAAGAGGTAATGATAACTATCATAACGCCTGCCATTTGATATAAATAAATATTTGAAAGTGAACTCGTAGTTAATAGAACTTTTCACAATTAATATATATTCTGTGATTGAGTTATTATGGAGTTAGTTATGGCGGCTATGCCTAAAGGCACAACTCACTTCTGTACTTTGGCATGGCTATAATGGTCTTCTCACTTGGAAGGGACCGCGGTCCGCGCATTTCCTCCATCAATTCAACACAGGCGCGAAGAATTTTGGCGGGATCAAGATCCAGGGTAGACACATAAATATCTTCCATTTTATTACTGGAATTGCATATAAATGGATCTAGTTTCTTCCGGCTAATGAAATAGTCCTTGGCTCCAAAAATCCCAACAGCATTAGAGGCTATCATCAATAAATGGGGTAACAGTAATCATCTTTTGGTGTGTGAGAGTTTGTTTAAAAAGATGCTACTTTTGCAAAATTTAATGGCTCATATTCTTGAGAACTCCAGCTAGGCTTATTAAACATCATTTAACTAAATCGATTTCCATCGACGGATTGATTAACTAATGTAAATATATTCAATTGTACATCTATGAATTCATTAGACTGGGAAAGAATAATTACAATTCAATCAGCTTTATCCAATTTGCCTGAATGCAAAGGTAATTAATTTAATGATTAGAACCTTTTATTGTTCCCTAATGAAAAATATTCATCTAAATATATGCACTTTTTAAAATCAATGAAATGACTTACCACTTCCTTCTGGACTAAGAGTTTCAAATGTCAGGTTTTCAATTGGCCGTTGTGGATATATGCTCTCAAATACTTTTTTGACCACATCAGGTTTGATATTTACATTGAAAGTCAGATCTAACATTTTATAGGGAAAAAATACCATTAATGTTTAAATTTGCCAAAGGGAAAGGTTTCAAGTACACTGACAAGGCACACCTGCTCATGCCTTCAAAAAGGCGTTAATTACTCGAATATTTCCTTGTTCATCTACCTGCTTCTTGCTAGAAACAGTGTCAGCTCTTATGTCCCCCCCCCCCCTAAGACAAATATTATTTGGTTATTTTAACCCATCTAAACACTACTATTTATAAAATTTCTTGATGAAACAAAAACAAGTCTTAAATTTTTTACGTCTTATCCATGAATATGCTATAAGATGTTGGAGCAAAACCCGAAGAAGTAACTTTATTGTTGGTTGAATACTGGATTTTCGAACAAATGTGTCCCTATTGTGTATTTCTCCATAAAACTAATCGATTTTAGGGCATTGTTTTTAACTTGATTCCAAATTACAGACAATTCAAGCACCAAATTGTGATTTCAAATACCATGAATGTTAGAAATTCCCAATTAAAAAGAACTGATTTTGTGGTGTTGCAAGTAAAAATGAAGATTGTAAAAGATGTTTTTTTCCCTAGACCAGCTCGTTTAAAACTTTGTTTTTGCACTGAATGCATCAATACCACTTATAAATACTGTAGCTAGAAAAGATATTTCGATCCATTATAAAAAACTGAAACTAGCTTAAAGAATTACTACTGAATGAATAATTGAATAAGTAATCCATTTCACAGTGACAATTGAAGAATACGTTTCTGCAACACAATATTGTATAGAAATGAAAATCTCGTCTATTACCCACTATTTCATATTAGTAATAACAAAAATTTTGGTGTAAATTCTGGAATTTGCGAAAGTAGGAGGTCTCGTAGTAAAAAAAATAATGTCTTTCCATTAAATATAAAGCAGTGAAGAAGGCACACAAACACCTATATAAAATTCAAAGTACTTAAATTTATTAGAAACGTGCTTGTTTTAGAACACCATGTGGACCTCGTTTTATTGCCCCTAAGCATTTTCATGTCCTAAAAAATAAACTTACATAGAGTTTTGGTAGGTTCTTGTCCACTGCAAATTGTAATGCAAAGCAGTAAAATTGGTATAATTTTAAACATTCTCCAGCTCAAATCGAATATGTGCTTAACAAAAGCTTCAGAGGCGGCTGTATGAGTTAGATGCACTATATCACGAATTGACCAATCAAAGGCTTCTCCACACACATGCTTATGCGTATTTTCTCTGTCTGATTGCTTGCTTACCACTGAAATTACCTTGCCCTTCCATCATTGGTTAATACCACTCTTAGTGAAGCTCAATTCAGACTCACAAATCGTGTGAGTCATTAAAAATACACCAAATCTTGCAAAATAATACTGTAACGTATTGTCACGCAAATTAAAGATTCATGACGAAAGGGATTTCACTGGGATGAAAGTTTACAATTGAAGTTGCTAATTCACTATACTGGTATTGCTTCAATTGCACCTTAAATGATGAGAATTTTCGATTTCATGGAGAATTTATTAACATGAAGCTGGTTTGAAATTGAAGAAAAAAACTGTTTCCTTTTACTTCCCATCCTGTTTTCTGCTTCATTGTTAACGAACAACAGTTTCCGCCAACTTTGGCTAGGTTCTATTATCATGATCTTTTATTTTTTGGCTTTAATGTCCCCAAAACAAGAAATGTCGTCGATTATAACAGGAACCCTGTGAGTTGCTCCTCTGGTCTACAAGTCACTCCAATTGCAGTAAACACCTCTAAATCAGTTGAATATCGGCTGTAGTCTCTAACCTTATCTCTCCATTGTTAAGCTTCAGGTGTCATTTAATGTCACCTTGTTGAGGTCTCCGAAAGTAAGTTATTCGACACACGAGCTGCCGCTGCCCACTTCCTACTTTTAATATTTTAAACTCCATTTTTCGAATCTATGCCATAGGATTTTCTATTTAAACGCTAAATCAACACTATCTCTATCTCCCTCTCTCCCTCCCTCTCTCTGAACCTTTCATTTATTACTTACAATCTCTTGCTTATCAGTGATCTTTATTTTCCCGAACTTTCGAACATGGCCATCAACACGCCAGAATTCATTTTGTGCACTTGCATACCTCGTTATTTACTGGAGCTTTTCATAGAGGAGAGCATACTTATGATTTACGTTACCATCTTCAGGTCAAAATCCCATCCGAATGGAGGGGGGTGGGGGATCGAGTTCTCGTTGCTAGAGCAAGAAAATTAGTAAAGTTCACCGTAGTATAATAATAATAATAATAGATATTCATGAAAAGCGGTATTTACAATGAAATTTCGCCAAGTAAAAATGCTTAAATACTATTTGAAATTATATTTCCTCAATAACGGTTTCTTAATTAATACTATACTAAAAGGATAAGTTTCAATATGATTTCAACGTTAAAATAGCGAAAAAAGTTGTGAGGGATTCAACAGGAGGAAATGATAAAAAGTTCTTACAGTTTGAATTAAAAATAAGATCGGACAGTAATTTTCTCATGAGTGTCAAATTCACTAGAGTAATTGTCTATGGTCTTTGGGCTTAAATTTTTCGATTCCTAAGTTCTCGGTTTAGTTCGTTATCAGAATTAACCAGACAAATCGCTTTATCAACTAAGAATGGCCATGCACCACCAACCACCAAATCAAGAAAGAGCTATCAATCTGTCAATCTTCACAGTGTCCGGCCCGGGTATAATAAAAATTATATCCACAACGATATATGAAATAGTTGGTGTGCGGTAGACTTACCTCCACGTGGTGCACTCTGGCAACGTATACTCATACGTCAAAAAAGTCTATTAATCGGCAGTTGACTACTGACTCTTTTACGTCTATGAAAAATTATTCTGTCCCCCCCCCCTTGACTTTTTGCCACTTTGGTACTCCTCTTCCTTTCTGTGAAGCACGAAGTCAACTTAAGGGCTAATGATACCTATCATAACGCCTGTTATTTGAAATAAATAAATAAAGTTCTTGGTTTAGTTTATGACTTATTGTCTAGTTGAAACAAATGTAGTGATTTGATGTGACATTTTAGAAGATTTGTTACTCCTGACGACAAAATGTTGGTAATTTTGCTGTATTACATGACATTACCTATTTAAGATTTTGTTCGTATTAAATATTAATTCAACTTTAAAAGAATTGACTTAACTTTATCTACTCTTAGTATTTGAATGTGATGGATAAAGTTCCTACTGAAATTTTTCAATAAACAATTATCCTCTCTAATTATTTTGTGGAAGCAAGAACGTTTATCTAAGACTCTCATTAGCATGCGTGTATCGTTCATGGTTCATTAGACAAGAATTAAAAATTTCTCCATAAAAAGTATTCCATTTAATGCCTTTAACTGTTATTAAGAATATGATTACATATACAAAATCATTTGCGTCTCTAGTCGGCTGAAATAAGTCAAGGTTTGAAAACAGATTGAGAATGCACCAATATTGTGTAATTGGTGAAATTTTTTTCTTCTATCTCATTGTGAACGAAAAAGAGTGTATCTTGCATTGCTGGGTAAGAACAAGTCGGATAGAGGGTGGCGAGCAAAATTGTGCTCCATTTTTTCTTCATTTCGACTTTACAATGACAACCTGGGCAGTGGGTTGAGTCAGCAGATGTGTATTGCAAAAGGTGCAGCAGGTGCTGTGGAATCCGCCTTTTACTAAGCTTGATTGAAAAGAGCTTTTATATTACTCAAAGATAAAAAAGAGCAAGTATTCATTTATAAGGAAACAACTTCATAAAAGTCTCGTTTCATTATTCAAATGAAAAATGACCTGAAAACTGAATTAATTCATTCTAGCGTATGATTACCTTGATCAATATTTTCAGTACAAAGTAATGCGGTCTATTTTTATGCCTTCCGTGGCACAATGATTCATGAAGTACTAAGGCATACATTTTTTTATCATCGCTCAATTTGGAGTATTTACCCTCCACTAACATAGCATAGCTGCTTGAGTTACATTTAGTCGGATTACGCTCCAGACAATTGGCACAAATTTTATAATACACACTGTTACAAAGGTGTGTTTAATTGCACAAAAAGGCAGTACCCCGAGTTAATTGTCCCTCAACACACCTCAAAATTAAGCTCAAGGCGAATGCTCTGACTTCAGTTTTCGCCTTCAGATTAATTTAAACTGGCATTATCCTTCATAAAGGCATCCAAGTTTGGCGCTTTCATTTAAGATACTATTCGTGCAATCTGACCTGGTTCCACTACTACTATTAATTATTAATGATATACAATTAAAATTACATATTCTAAGTAGTTAGCACTTCTTCTTCTTCCGTTTATCTACTATGGGACTTGAAGTCAAAATTCTAGTTAGTGATTTCAAATTTCGACTTCAATTGGTATTAAACCTAGATACCTAATGAATGCTATATCCGCTAAAATGTCCGTGCTTTCCTAGTTGTCAGTGTATTAGTTTGTGTAGCCCATTAGGCAGACAAAGCACACAAAATAGTCTGAATCCGCCAGAACAAATGGACTCATCCTTTTCATCGTAACCAGGATTCTATGAAATCAATATTGATGTCTCCTCCACACCCTCCCTCCACCCCACCACCTCCTCCAGTTCCACTTCCTCTTCCCACACCTTCATCGCTTCCTCCCTTGTCTCAATACGGATGTCTAGCGCACCCTTGATCCAACCCAATACCTTTTCTTCAGATTTTGGCCCCCCGTTATGTCCAATTAACCTTTTGGAGAATAATTCGTTTTCAAAATCATGTGGTTATTCCAAATGCTCCTGAGTCTTAAAGAAACTCTAATGATGAGATTAACGTCTATAAATAGCTCTTCAGAATGGAGAACCACCAATTCTATCGGAATGAGATTTGTCATCTGATATACTATCAAACTCCCAACATCGACCAAATGGTAGGTAAATATATCAGTTAATGTGATTTAGATACCACTCATTATTTTGTTCGTTCAGTGTCCAATTAAGTTCGCATCTATTTTTATTGCTATTAGTAAAATAACACAATTTAATTTCATAAGTGGAAGCAAATTAGATTATTGCGCTGATTGTTGGTTAACATTGTTATGCTTAAGGCATTATTTTTTTAATAAATATGTTTTTATAAATATATACAAATATTTGCTTTTATAGATATTTAAATACCTCTCTTCATTAGGTGCTCCTTAAATATTGTTTTCAAAAAATTTCCCCTCTTTGTATTTGAGACGAACCAAATTAATTTGACCAAAAAAAGTTTCTTTCGTAATTAATCCTCTTTACTGTCTCCGTTTAATTGAGTTAAATACTCTAAGTAATAGCGATCCCATATATGAGGCACCAAAATGTGATAGTATGCGGAAAATACCATAAAAATAACCACTTTAACAACGACCGATTAATTGAGTCTGGGCTCCTAACCAACTTCCCCAAATGTTGTCCTTTCAGCGGAGGAAACTGTTCTTATGACTCAAAATGGCTAACAATAGGCGTATAGAAGGCGATCATTTGAAACGAATTATAAGGCCATGTGACGTAGTTGTGACGTAGGTTTAGAATTTGTGGCGTCAGCTCCAGACATTTGAGCTAAAAATTGCTCGTGAGTGGTGGGGCGTAGCACAAGTCGGGTCACTACTCAAGAGTTAAGTGGCGAAATCTATTTTTAAAACCCACATGTACTTGAGGTGTCAACAATTTAATCAATGACTTCTTTCAGTGTTTAACAATTATAAAATCAATTCACTAGACGTGGAGATTGCTTCATTGCCAGCGTTTAAAACAAAATATAACTGTCTATCCAACCTGGTACTAGGAACAAGTTAGTTTCATCCTTTCCTTGTCAAAAGCCCCTAAACGGCGCTAATTTAGCCTATTACCAGGTTGTTTTGTCGTATCATTGGAACGACGTTTAGTGTCTTCGCAATTATCCATCGAGTGAAGAACTGGTGGAGGGTGGGGTGGGGTGGGGGTGAGGGTTGTTGGAGTTTGAGGCCAGTGTTGACGTAAAACTGTCAGACAAACAATTCTGAACTTTTCCTGCAATGTGGCCTATTATCGGCTACCCTCATTCGTGATCCCAATTCCTAATTACTACAGCAGCGAAGATCTTCGTTGAGAGTAGACTTTGTGCTAGGGGCTAAAGAATTCAATTAATTATAGCATGAATGACTAAATTCCGATGTCAGGATGTGGATAAATTTCAATTCAACAGTTCATGTAGGATTCCTTTCACGGTGTTCGACGAGCATCGAGTAGTGACCATCATCACATTACCTGTTAACGGCTAGTGAAACTTTTCAAGATACAAGTTATTTCATTCCATATCTCAGGAGGGTTCCAGTTTCCCATTGTCTTTGTCTTGATCAATGATCAATAAGGGCTCAAATCTTTGAAGGAAGTGAGCATCTGGACAAAGTAATCAAATACTCGTCTTTAAAAGTTAATTATAACGCAATATTTATTTGTTGGCTGATTAGGTCTATGAACACACAGCATAAATTTATACTCCAAATGTGATTTGCTATTTAGCAGTCGTGTCATTATAGATAAAGTGTTACCCAATGTCACCCTTTCATTACAAATATATTCACTGCTATTTTGATTCCATTAATTAATTGTTGACTTTTTAAAGACATTTATTTATTTATATCAAATGGCAGGCGTTTTGATGGTTATCATTAGATCTTTAGTTGACTTCAGGCTTCACAGAAGGGAAGGAATATCAAAGTGAAAAAAAGTCGAGAGGAGGGGAAGTGAAGAGTGTTTCAAAGACGAAGGTTTTAAATTTAGAAAAAATGTGATGTAGTACTGTGGAAGTGGTCGAATATGTCAAACAGTTTGGTCATGGTAGTTAGAAGTCAACTGCCAGTTAATAGACTTTTTTGCCGTATGAGTATACGTTGCCCAGAGTGCACCACGTGCATAGGAAGATATAGAAAGATAGATATAACGGAACAAAATGGCTTACTAAGAAGTATAGATTCAGATAGTCGGAGAACCCATTATGTCTTTTGTTCGATTAATTGTAGCCCAACCGGTTTGGATGCCTGCTCAACAAAATACTTATTTCTCCGAAAA
>UZAE01012804.1:0-31430 GCA_900617975.1 Rodentolepis nana | reverse complement strand
TTGAAGTTCCATGATAGCTTAGTTGACACTATCCATGTCATGCTTTTTCCGAGGATGGAAATACTAGCAATGACTGCTTTGTGACCAGAACCAGGATCATTTTTTATTATGCGGCATGAATTCTTGCTGATGGCAGTTGGTCCAAAAGCAAGTCAGGAGTTTTTCCGGTTTCGCTCAGTATGTAGCCGGATCCTCATTGCTGTAAATAAGATCCAGAGGCTTGCTGTTTAGCATGTCTTCAATTTCCTTTCCAGATATGTTTTGTTTCGCTGTTCTGGTTCCATTGTAGTGCAAATATGTAGCGGGATCCCTGTTCGCCGGATCCTTTTGCTATAAATAAGTTCCAGAGTGTTGCTGTTTAGCATGTTCAATTTCCTTTCCAGCTATGTTTGTATCCTTGTAGCTCCAACTGGTGCAGTGGGCGTTGAGTCTCCTAATACTATAGTTTTGTGTGAGATGTTCAGAAAGTCTAAGTTGGGACGGGGAGGATTATAGACTGCATATATCTTGAAGCGGTTTTAACATTTCCAAACATTTAATCTGATTATTTCACATATGTCTAACACTTATGTCTTGTGCCGAGCCCATACTCTTGATTAGATCTTAGTGGCTTGCGTCGAGCCCATACTCTTGATTAGATCGGAATGTGAGGTTAGACCACATACTCTTGATTTTTCACATTTGTCTTGTGTCGAGCCCATATAGGTCGTAGTGTGAGGTGAGGCCTTCTTTTACTCCAGTTTAGAATTCCACTTGCAACTTGCCGGTATTTAGGTAGATTTGTACAGGGTGTAACCTGGGAATTGGTAGTACTTCAGTTTGGAGTTAGAATCTCACTTGCAACTTGCCGGTATTTAGGTAGAGTTCTAAGAGGTCGTAGTGTGAGGTTAGGCCATCTTTTACTCCAGTTAGGATTTTCACATTTGTCTTGTGTCGAGCCGATACTCTTGATTAGGCACATTTGTCTTGTGTCGAGCCCATACTCTTGATTAGATCGTTTTGTGAGGTGAGGCCTTCTTTAACACCAGNGTGTTGGGAGAATGTGGCTACTTGTTGGTTCGTTGATCTTTGTGGCATAAAACCTGCTTGTTCACTCCTAAGAATATTGTTGGTCTCAAGGAACCAGGTCGGCCTTCTGTTAATCATTCTTTCCATAAGTTTAGCCAGCACACTTGTGAGGGAGATAGGCCTATAGTTGTCAAAGTTGCTAGTTTCTTTGTCCTTTTTTAGTACTGATATAACTATGGCAAATTTCCATTAGTTAGGAAAGAGACTGGTCTTCCAGATTTTATTGATAAGCGTTAGCATGGCCTCATTGGCTTTTGGTTCCATTCCATTCTAGCAATGACTGGTTTGTGACCAGAACCAGGGTCGTCAATTATTTTGCGGCGTGTATGTTCACTGCTGTCGCTTGAAGCCAGGAGCGAGTCAGGAGCTGTTCTGGTTCCATTGTAGTGCAAATATGTAGCCGGATCCTCATTGCTGTAAAAAAGTTCCAGAGGGTTGCTGTTTAGCATGTCTTCGATTTTCTTTCCAGCTATGTTTGTATCCTTGTAGCCCCATCTGGTGGAATGGGCGTTGAAGTCTCCTAGTACTATGGTTTTGTGTGAGATGTTCAGAAAGTCAAAGTTGTTACTACTCTGTGGTGCCGTATAGACTGCATATATCTTGAAGTGGTTTTGACATTTCCAAACATTTAATCTGATTATTTCACATTTGTCTTGTGTCGAGCCCATACTCTTGATTAGATCGTTTTGTGAGGTGAGGCCTTCTTTAACACCAGTCAGAATTCCACTTGCAAATTGCCGGTATTTAGATAGAAGGTACAGGGTGTAACCTGGGAATTGGTAGCACTTCAGTTTGTCATCCGAAATGTTTGCTTCCATAATTGTGCATATGTCTACATCAAAGGTTTGTAGGATTTTCTGTACTTGGATCTTTTTTGTCCTGTGACACCTTAACTGAAAATGTGTCTTATTTTAAAAGCACATCCTTATTTAGCAAATATTTTGAAATTGACTGAGGAGAAGGTAACGCTTTTGCGTTCCCTTTCTGATAGACTCCTAACCACCACCACCACCATGTGCTCCGTTTATTTATGAATTATTAACAAAGATTGTTGGGGTAGATTCCATTTTCAAAGTGAATATGATAAGGTCGTTGGTTTGATGGAGCCTAACGGTTTGAACGTCGTCAATTTTTACACCGTAGACTTAGTGGTAGTTGTTATGCTCGATCGTAATGTGCAGAGAATGTACTTGTAATTTGTGTCACGTCTAGTGAAACCACAACAAATAATTCTCATTTTGCATGTTATTGAGTCTTCCAGGGATGACTTGTCGATTGAGGACTGGAGTAAGAAATCCATGTGTCATTACTCAAATTACATAATTGGGCTTTCATCAAAAGGGCTTGGGTGTTTGGCATATGGAAAATATTAGATACGAGCCCCTCGATTTCACTCCACCTATCAATTTGGTCTATAGTACAGTTTGCTCATCCTCTCATGATTCCCACACCCATCACCACATATTTGAAGGCCATTAAGCAACAACTACTCCATCTCCCAATAGGTGAAATTTGTATCCACTTCACGGCTACCTCTTCACCATCCACCTACCTCTGTTTTATTTCACAGATTCTGCCCAAATTCTGATTTGACAAAGGCCTTACACTATGCGTTAGCAAGTCACGGGTCATGTTATGAGTTACGAAACGCAGAGTATTAGAGAAGTAAATTCTGCAAACTGAACGGGAAATAATATATTAACAAAATGACGTTAAAGAGGGTAGTAGTCGGCTCCGCAACGGTCCTAATGTACTTCTAACCGTTAAAACTTTTGATCCAAAATCCCAATGAAATAAACCATTTTCTTTTGACATTATAATTTATTGCAGTCAGCAATACATATTGCTCCAATTTTTGGGAATATTTGTGATTGGAACACTCTATAATAATTGTGAATACATTCTGGGAATCCGAAAATCAATTGGGCTCACAATTGTTATCAGCAGTTTATACCCCGTTAAGATGGAAGTTGTAGACAATGAAGTATTGGTCCTATATTTCGAAACTTTCATGCATGTATTAAGGAAGCAAAGGAAACTACTCGACCGGATTTTGAGTTCAGAAAATCAGTTGGCAGCATCAGAGTTCAAGGATTTAACTGAACTGATTGATGAACTTTGTACAGTAGCTCTGCTTCTCAGGAGAAAATTTATATATTTCGACCTCTATCTCAATGAGGTAATCATTAAAAATGGTGCGGAGTATGAGACACTCCATTGTTTCATTCGACGTTTTAGCCAATCAATTGCCGAGTTGGAGGAGTATAGGGAGGATTTTGAACATCGGTATCACGAACAAAATTCATCTTAATAGCCGAAATTGGTTTTTAGCAATTATGGAATAAAACCTTTTTATTAAACTGTTCGTTTGTGAAGTTAACATTTACAATTGTGTCTGAAAGTGTGATATTTCAAGCGTCTCACACCAGGTATTGCAAAAGATTATGTGAGTAATCGCGGGATACCACTATGTGGTGTAATTCCGATTTTGAAATGTTTCTGCTCTGATGCTTACTGTCTCCAAATTGACACGATACCATTCATCGTTTCAAACACAAGTTAATTATCGATTTTATTTCGTACAATTAATATTTCGAATTTATTATTCGCAAATTTCGGATCATCTCGTTGCATTGAATCACAGCAATGGGATTTTTGAGTGTTAAGTAGAACGCAGTCGATACTTCGGTTGTCAACAAGTAACATTTTACCTGCAAATTATAAAATTGGTTTGGACGAATCGCACCTCTTCTGATACTTCTAGCAATTGAGAGTAATTTAATATGGAACTTGGTTTTAAACTAATGCAAATAAGGCCAATTGATAATACGAGATTAGTGCTATTCAAGAGTGTTTAATAATTTAAATGAACACAAATTCAAAATCAATGAACAACACTTCACTCATGTATTTGAATAGGGTTATTTGCATCGAGATTCATTAAGTAAACTTGGTTCTTTCAAGTTAGAACTCTTTTAATTATTGTTTATTATCTTGTGGCGGATTGCTACGCTAGTAAAGCCTGACTGACACAGAAATCTCTATGGCAGATTCTCCTACATCTAGCTAGACTCCCAGAACCAGCTAAGCTATAGCCCAGCTATAAAGGAAACAGACGTGTAGCACGGAGCATGTTTATTCAGTAAGTGTATTGCGGAAAAAATGTTCACGTAGGGGGCGTAGTCATGATCAGGATGGCGGATTAGGTTAGCCCAACAGAGTCACTGTTTGTACGGTCGCACCTCCCAATCCTGGCGTGCAATCATGCGATGACGCGTCCCAAAATCTATTAATTATAAGCATTTTGTTATTTTACTTACACATCATACTCACCTTTGCTCTTTTAATCTCAAACAAATGAATTTATATCCTGTTAAGATGGAATTTGACGACAATGAAGTTTTAGTCCTCCATTTTGATACCCTTATGCATGACATTAAGCAAGCTAGCAAAACGTTCGACTCCAGTTTGAGTTCAGAAGTTCAGTTGACAGCATCGGAGTACAATGAGATAACAAACTGATTGATGGGCTTCGTACAAGAGCTTTGCTCCTCCGCAGACAATTTATCTATTTCAATCTTTACCTCAATAAGGTAATCGTTGAAAATGGTGCGGAGTATGAGACACTCCATTGTTTCATTCGACGTTTTAGCCTATCAATGGTCGAGTTGGAGGAGTATAGGCAGGATTTTGAACATCGGTATCAAGAAATAAATTCATCTTAATAGCCAAAATTGGTTTTTAGCAATTATAAAATAAAACCTCTTTATTAAACTGTCCGTTTGTGAAGTTAATATTTACAAATGAAACTTTCCGACCTTGGTTTTTATATTTATTGAATTGCCTTTTTAATGACCACGTCTGTGTAAATAGGGAGGCACAATGGTTGACATTTTGCCGGAATGGTCTTTCATTTGCCGTCAACTTCACGTACACTGATTGGTGTCTGTTTTCTTCAGTCGTCACTTTAGCACTTTTCGATCAATTTTTTCATTTGGGACATTAATTTTAGTTACAAACGGGCTTAGACATGACTACCTGAAGCGGCTCTTCATTTTCATTTCTAGTCTTTTCCTTCAGTTTCAACTCTAAAACGACGTAGTGGACCCTAGTTAAGTTAATGCAAGATTTTAGTAGACATAAGGCACTTCCAATATTTCATTTTATTTATGTTAATCTTGCACTTACCATTACTTATGTTTCGTAGCTTGGCTCTAGTTGTATTTCGCATGCTCCAAATGCTGATATACTGTCCGTATCTTCTTAGGCATGAATATACATTGCTTTATCAAGGCCCTTTCAATGGAAAATTTTCTGGTGACGCTATTGCTAAACTCAAATTATAGGCCTTATTGCGCAGGGTAACGTCACACCAAGTACTTCAAACCCCCTGTTAGGCTTAATATTTAATCCTTGAAATCCAATTCATGCCAATTCATGAAGTCAAATTATGAATTTGGGTTCGCTAAGTCGTTATTGATTATGTGAGTTAGAAATAGAATATTTTAAAAAATTCTGTTCAAACAGGTTTGAAAAAATATCTATTGAACAGGATCAGAATGATTTCAAGATTAAGATTGACACTAAATTGTATCTCACTTGGTTCTAGTTTGTTAGTATTTGCACTGTCAAATGCACAAATGAGAAATGACAAACAAGTGTGACATCTATGGCCATAACTAATATTTCTGTTCAAATCGTTTGGAAGTAGAATTCGTTGACCTTCTCCAATTTTGGAGCAATGTTTAAGCGATTTTCCAATACAGCACGATTAGACACATGAACTGGCCTTTTGTCGAGGCACTTTCTATTTGAAATTGTAATTGATTTCCTCAGTTTAGTTATCAATAAACCTGTTTCAATGCCATGGTATCACATCATATGCAATGAGGACCACTTTAATCAGTTTTCCACTTGTTTCACTCCCTATCCTGTCTGGGGAGTAGAATTTAACCTTATTATTTAGTTATATATCATATTTTAACCTTTCTCAAGATTATATAATTTTAGCTTCATCAAGGCCACATATTCATTTCAGTCAAAAATTGGAAATACGATGAGATGGCTTGTATATTTTAAATAAAAGTTAAAGGAATGTGTAATGTTTACTGATAAAGAGTATAACTCTTAGAAATTAGCTGCTTACACGAATATTCATTAAATGAAATAAGTCAAATGAAAAATATGTTGAAATAAATGTAACTCCGCTCACATTCACGAACGTGTTTCAGTATTTTGTTTGTGGTCATAATTTATTGTGAGTGTTAATGTCAGATAAAATGACAGTGTCACTTTACACTGATTCCGGGCTTCCACACTGTGACTCTTTAGTATTCTAAGTATTTGCTTTTCCTAATGGATTGAATTTCAATTTATTGAGTTGTTGCGTTACTCTAGGGTATCACAGATTTCCGGGGATATCCAAAAGTGACTTAAAACTATCGAAGATTGCCATTTATCTACGTTTGTCAATCGAACAATGTGGAAGGTATTATGTAGGCTTGGAAAAGGAATGGCAGCTGGATAATGACCGTTTAGCATTTTTTGCTTGCGATCAACTAGTCAATTGCACAATCGCTTGGTTTAGTTTTAGTAAGACCATTTATAAAAGGTTGCGCCCATAACGATTCATATATTCTCTCTCTCTCTCCCCTAAATAATTTCCTTCATCGTTCACAGTAGCTTTACTAAATTCTACTATTATGATTTTGTAAGGTTTAACACTTCCTATTTTTGTGAAAATTATTTGAACAAAGTTCGAGGTATGACCAAGCGCCCAAAACTAATCCTCTCTAGTCTCCCAGAAAAATTCTTGCACTTCAGGTCCGTCTAAAATTCTGATTTCATATTTGATCGACTTTTCCACCCATCAGTAATCATTTTAACAGCTATAGTTGCAACCACTTTATACGTTAAAAGAAAAGTTAGAAATTCAATTCCTTATCAAATAAGTGAAACAACTTACCCCCCACTCCCTCTCCCACCCCTTTCATCAAGTAAAAATGATCCAAATTTAAATTTCAAAAAAATAATAAAGTAAGACATGGATTTTTCAAATAATTCCCTTTTCCCTATCTGTTATTCTTCGATTAGGTGAGATTACATCTTCTACATGTAGAAAGCACATTATGAAATCGATATCCAATTTTAATTTTATTGTCGATTGTTGAGAAGATTACAAACTAGAAAAGCTAATATACGTTTAAGTAAAAATATATTTGAAATTGACATTAATCTCAAAAAATAACAATGTTGTAAAAATTCTGATAATTAAAAATTAATTCTTATTTTAAAAGTAACACTGTGTCATTGCTTATTTAAATTCAAAATAAATGAATAAAATTCTAAAAAAGGAGATATTGAGATAGAAATCGGTTTGTAATTATTCCCCTGGACAAAAAGTAATTATAAAATAAACTGGAAAAATCTTAAATTTCAAGTGACTAAAGCAGAACTTCATTTTTGACAATTGACGAGAGCGGCGACAGTAATTTTAAATTGCATGAACATGGAGCTTACATAAGCCAAGCTGTAAAAGCAGCAACTCGTCCCAAACGGGGTGCGCGATAGACGTGCGCAGTCTATAATCCACCCCAGAATAGTCCCACTCATTGAAATGCCAGAAGAAGGATTACACTTATATGCCTTATTTAAATATATATATTTATATATAGAAATTTAAGTTGATCATTTAACTTAATGTTATTAGTTGTTTCTGCGCTGTTATTAATTGTATATGTAAATGTCGATTCGCTTATTTGGATTTCATGACATAGTTGTTGAAATTGACGATTATTTCCACTCGGTTATACTCCCCCTTCAATTCTCACTTGTGCAAAATTATACGCTACCACTTTGACTACCACCAACACCAAAATGAAGCAATAAACATGCAAAGGTATCACTAAATGCCGTCTCACACAACTCAGCTTGAACCGTCTATGATCTATCTCTATAAGAATATGACTTCTTATCATCTCTATTTGTGTCAAACCTATTTCACCTTCATCACTTAATTCACATTTGCATATGGAATCAATAAACTGCAAAATGCACTTGGAATATTTGACATTATTACCAACTTTCTTCAGCAATCGCAGTGTTGTACACTCCGCAGACTCTAAGCTTGCTTCGTTCTGGTTCGAGAAACATTATTTGATCTCTGGTTTTAGCATAGGCTATGAAGAGGAATTAGTATCTAACAGCATTGCAATTGTAAGCCAACTTGAGTTTCGTTACAACTATTTGGTGAAATTTAGAGAATGAACGATGTCTCACTTGAGTTTACCTACACCTCATTTTCAGGCCCCGATACATTGTCATGGCAAGAGAGCCTAAATTGCTATAATGCTAACAACAACACACGAAACATCAACACAGGCTGTCAACGCATTTAGGTGTGCTAACAAAAGTACCAATGTGCCCGTTAGTGATTTTACAACCTAACCTAGACTCGGAGAGAGCGAAACTGAAACTTCACTACATTTAGTAGTAAAATATGTCACATCGGGGCCTTTGGAAGTTTTGATGGGGGTTTTTGAAAACAGAGCTGCGAGAAAACTGACTAATTCAAAAGGCGAATAGATTTGGTATTTTAGATGACGCTTCATCTGTCAAAATGATGGGCAAGCAAAGCGCTCGAGCGTTTCAATCTGAGGACTCGCTCACCAATCAACGTGGGAATGTCTTCATTTCATGATCGTCGAGGGCAATTTCAATCCCGATAATCTAAGCTTAAGGAAAAACTCACCGAGTTGCTTTGAGGACGACAGTTGCCCAGGAGTTATCCAAGAGAGAAATAGATGGCCAAAACGCCAGTCCCACAATCATTGCATTGGTCAATCTGTCAACACTTTTTGTGAATTCAGCCGATCATCTGAACCAATTGAACACAAACATCAAGGAAATTGCATTCTAGATGGAAAAAAGGCTTCAATCTTTCAAGTTCAGGAAATCTCTACTTATCATCAGTGGACCTGGCAGATCAGGTACCTCCGTCACCAACTGGAATCGATTCTCATGCATCATCCGAAAGATCGGATTTGCCTCATAGCACAAAAAATATTGGCCACGATTTTAAAATGATAAATATTTATGACGTGAATTAACGTGGCAGTGATACTACAAAGCCTTTATGTTGTGAGTACTAGCTTTAAATCGAGTAATTTTAAATTGCGTGAATTCAGAATAAAGCAAGTAGAAGCAAGTCAAGAACTCTTTCATTCATCCCCGTCTGCATGGCTGCATTTTTTCATCTAAGAAATACAAGGTGAGGTATTTTACAAGAATAAAGTAATACCATCAAATCATTAAGCCTTACTTATTGGGTATTTCTGGTAAGGAATGGACAAAAGAATAAAACCAAGAATTTGGCTGCAATAGGTAAAATAAGTGAGTACGTATACTACGACACCTAAGGCTATTAGTTGACAGCATACGTACGCACGAAGATAGGGGAACTGATCAAATGAATGACTTCCTATTAAATGCTGCGTGTTACTGCTTTGTGTGGTTATAGTCCCTAGTATCAAAGTGTTAAATTTACTCAGTTCAGCAATCGATGCTTTAACTCTTGAAGAGAGAGTGATTACGCTCGCAGATCACCCCATTCCATCCGTTAACAATAAGCAACTCACTTATCGAAATCGCGTGAATCACATATGCACTGCTTAATTCCAGACAGTGCCACTTTTTCCCATTCGAGGTACCTTAAGGCTTTCGAGACCTCTGTTTGAAAGCATCTTACACCAAGAGTACAATTTCAAGGGAAAGAAACGTCAGAACAATTGAACTATTGAACTTCTGAAAGTACATATTTTATTAACAAAATTTATTTGATTATAAGTAGTAGTAACTGGGAAAGAAAACATGCCTTCTCATCAATTAAGTTAACTATGAATGTAATTGTGATCTGCCATTTTGGGTAGAGCTCAACTACATAGGCTTCAGGTTCATTGATTCCTTTTCCTTCAAGTTGAAGCCTTTGAAGATGACATCTACTTTAACAATAGAGTACGCCTGTATTTGATTATTGCCTGTAATTATTGCAAAATGAGATGCACAGTGGATACATCAATATCGAGGCCAATGAATACTTGGTTCACTTGAGATTGCAAAGATTCTCTGCTTCCGTTTTGTACTTGAAAGTGTAAAACTCCAGAATTTTGTCACAGTTGTAATCTGATGGGTGAGCTATAAATCCACCGTTATGTTCGTACTAAAAAGTAGCCAAAATTACCCGCTACGAATATGTTCTCCGAAAAACAGCCAAGTCACCTCAACAATTTCGAGGATGCCAGAGATAATGTAACATAGCGTTTATAACATTGTATTGGCCACGCCTTAGACAAATCTTAAATAATAAAATGTTAAATGTGTGACGCCTTGATGGCCAAGGCACTGTGAAGGCTGATTTCTACTCCAGAGTCTCTTAATTTCACAACCCAACTTCATCTCCCCAACACACCTCATACTGAAAGCTACACCCACATCATCATTCCCCTCCTTTGATACGACCTTTCGATTTAAGACGCCGCATACAGCATTTTGACAAATGGAAAATAAACCAATGGTGGACTTTCTTAGATCTTGCTGATAATCAATAAGTTCACCTGTAAGAATTTTTCATCTCCTCAACTGTCATTTTATCGTACTGTGAATCGGCGAGTATTCGGCTAATAATGAAGTTATACAAGTTCCAGTTAATACTAATTATTTTCATCCAGCCGCTCTTCCGATTAATACATAAACTTAAATGCATCCCTACGTTAATTGATTAAGTAAGATAGTCAACGCTTTCCGACTCCCAATGTAGACGATGTTAGTTTGAAATGTGATTAAATCCAATTCAACCTCAATTTACGGCATCCAGTGGTTGTTCAATGAACTTTCAAAAATTGTAGAAGCTTGAAACTAGAAATTGACATCACTTGAAGCAAATGTCGTGGGCACGAGTGATCAAGTGTATGGGAGTGATTAGGTTGACTAAGAGATTTAAAAAGTGTTCAACTCAATATATTCCTGATTTAGCAAATTGCCTTCTACCACCCGGTTAATGAGTTGAATTAACCGGATGTGTGTGCTTTGCCTAGCACCACCTCTAATTAAGCATATATCATTTTAAATGATCATCCTAGTTTACCTTGGTTTATGGAAATTCCCATTTAAGGAGAAAATAGTAAAATGGTTTTTCTTAAAAGTACCAGAAAACTTTATTTATTTATTTATATCAAATGGCAGACGTTTTAATAGTTATCATTAGCCCTTAAGTTGACTTCAGGCTTCACAGAGGGAAATGAACATCAAAGTGCAAAAAGTCTAGATGGAGGTGGGAATAGAAGAGCGTTTCAAAGGTGTAAAAGAGATACACACAAATGTAGAAGATAGGTGAGGAGAGTACTGTGGAAGTAGTCGAATAAAACATACAGAGAGGTGGTGGTAGTTTGAAGTCAGAAGTCAACTACCAATTGATAAACATCTTTAGCCGTTTGAGTTTACGTTGCCAGAATGCACCACGTGGAGGTAAGTCTATTGCGCACCCTAGTATAAGAAAACCATTTTTTTGAAATCTTACCTCCAGTCGTCACTTTGTAATCGCCGCCAAACGTTTATCAATTCAACGAAAGACAAGTCAAGCTTTCACAAACAGAATAAGGAACTAACGTTTCTAACCTGAAGATCCGTGATTCAACTCTCGTAGATAATTAACTACTGAATTAACTAATGAACGTGTTGATTTTTCCTTAGCTAAGATAGTGATTTAATCATCACGAAGTAATCACCAAGATGTTATATAATCTAGGGGAAGTAAAATCGATGTCGACAATACCAAAACACTGTTTCTGACTATTATCTACAACAAATTCCCTCAAAGTCCCACCTGGAGACTAGGCAGATGTAGGAGATGCTCTCATAGAGATTTCTGAGTTGATCAAGTCCTCTTCACATGCTAGACACACAACATCTGCAGTTGCAATAACAACGAAAGCACTTATATAAAATGAATTTACTTTATTACTGTTATTATAATCGTATTACCTTAAAACATTCACAATAAAATGTGCGTTAAACTTTTTTGCTTATTCCATAATAGTAAAATAAATCCTTTTCTTGAGTTTTACATAAAATTTAATATTAATTTCTCGCAATGACGTATCTGCTTTCACATCAAACGCAATAATAATATACTCCTTTGGAAAACATTTGATTAAGCTACTAATTTTATGCCTCATTAAGTATATATATATACATTAAACTGCCCTATCAAATCTGGGGGGAAGGGTATGAGTGACGCACTCACGTAGAGCAAACTACTCCTTTGTTAACACTCTGTGAATGCATTAACTTTACTTCATTTGCTTTTAAGTTGCATTCGACTCCCATCGAATTCTTCAACTAACTTCGACAAAATGGTTATCAGATTGATCAGCACATTGTCGTAAGTGACATGAACAACCTTAATGTTTGCAATTCTAAATCTCTAGTCAAAAGCCGATTGGCAGGGTATCAGCTCATCGATCGATAATTTGAGTCAGGTTTTCTTTCTATTTTAATAAAGATTAAGAGCAATGAAGTAAAGTTTAAGTTTCCTAATCAATAGGACGCCTGCACGATTTGCTTGTGATGGTAAATTGCCATTTCACCGTCTTTTGTGCCAATACCACACGTGTCTTACTTCGATCTCTCCTTCATCTTAGAATATATTAATGCGATTGCAGAGAGAAAAAGGAAGGGATCACTCGTTCTAATGCTTTAAAGTTTAGTCCCTGCAATGGTGGGGTGAAGGAGACGAAATGGATGACCCAGTGTAGAGTGTGTTTTTCTCCACTTATTGACGTTCATGAAAACCTAGTTTTCGGTAGTCACAATGAAACAGAAGTTCTTAAATCCTTTGAGAAAGATTTTAGATGGGAAGATGGGTTTGTGTTGCGTAATTACATCAGGATAAATTGGGATGAATGCCATTGGTGAATTGACAGATTTTTTATCGCTGTCATTTGGTTTCGTCAAGGGATTCTTACCATCCAATCTTATTTTCCCTCTAAGTAGAAAGGCGAGCGGACGAACCTTTAGCTACTTGTCGGTGCTTGTAGGAGGCAAACACATTTGGCCTTCAAGTCCTACAATTCTATTGCATTTATAAATTTAGAGGGAAATTGAATAGAGACCATCATCTCAGTTCATGAGAAATCTCTCCCCAGTGTTGATGAGGAAACAAACAAAACTTCCTAATCTTTCAACAACTTTAGAATAATTCCGTTGTGACAACATTGATGTCATATCATTGTTGTTAAGATTCATTTTTGATTTCTATCACATTTGATTTGGGTGTTCCGTGGTCAGTGAAGCCAATTTAACTATTGAAGGTGGCTATTACTTATTAATATGTCCACAGGAAGATATTGAATTGGACCAATGCGCGTGCTCGAAAACGAAAAATTAGCGAGTGATGGAGGCCCAGACACATTTGCGTAAAATCCTTGAAGACGATTGAATTGTTTCAAAGTTCTTTAGACATTTCAACTTGGTGTTCATCCTCTCCAATGTTGTTACCAAGGTTCCCTCTCACAGTCGAATTCTTCAAGGTTTAATTTCATTGACAGTATCGTGAATGGAATCAATAATTGTGTTTCTTATTCTTCATTGCCACTCATTCCATTACTCACACTCCATTGCATAATTTCTCTTTCGATGCGTTTTGGC
Source organism: Rodentolepis nana (assembly GCA_900617975.1). Taxonomy (NCBI): domain Eukaryota; kingdom Metazoa; phylum Platyhelminthes; class Cestoda; order Cyclophyllidea; family Hymenolepididae; genus Rodentolepis; species Rodentolepis nana. The sequence goes on along the minus strand of UZAE01012804.1, from coordinate 17,660 downwards.
AAACCCAGTCCCAGTTGGCTGAACACCTTTCCACAGTCACATTCACCTACACCTTCCTTTTATTTGAAAAAATTAAGAATTGAGCAAGGTAGTGAATGACCCCATTAAGTCGCCTTCTCCACACTACACTGACTCCATGGGCTCATCACCTCTTCAATACCGCTTCAATATTTCACAGCATACATCTTGTCTTATTAAGACAAATCCATTGGAAAGAAACGACTTTCAACTCATTTTAAAGTTTTACGAAAGTGATTATCCCAGTCAACAATCGTCAGCAGCTCATTCAAAAATAACCTAGTCACATATACACCATGTGTGTCACCTTGAGGATTATTTCAACTCGTTTGGTCTTATAAATCATTCTCTATCGTATCTCCTATATCAATTTTAAATTAAATTTCGACCACTTGGGTTTCTTCAAACTTAACCTAACGCCAGCTCCTAGCAGGATTCAACGTTGGAACATGCACGTGAGTCACATGTCGAAGTTATTTCCTGAATGTGGGTTGCGAAAAGTTTGTGCAACCCATCGTTCGGAAATGTACATTTTGAGCTGTAGGTCTCAAATGAATTGTAACTAATCTGTGCAAATTCAGGCTATCAATTAAAAAATGTATGCTTCCTTAATCTTCATTCAAGTGTACCAGTGATAACAAATCACCTCCATGAAGAGCAAAAATGATACATCAGTATCGAGGGTCATAGAATACATGGTTCACTCGAGATCGCTAAGATTCTCTGGTTCTATTTTGTACTTGAAAGTGTAAAACTGCAGAGTGTTGTCACAGTTGTAATCTATGAGGTCAGTGCTAAATCTATCACTGTGTTCGTACTACATAAAGTGGTCAAAACTAAATCTGAGCCAAAATTCCCAATAGCGAAAATGTTCTCCGAAACAGCCAAGTCACCTCATCAATTTCGAGGATAAAGCAACATAATGCTTGTCACAGTGTATTACATGCGACTTAGACAAATCTTAATCAATACAATACAAAATGTGTGACGCCTTGTTGGCCAAAGCACCGTGAAGTCTGATTTCTACTCCAAAGTCCCTTAATTTTACAACCCAACTTCGTCTCCCCAACATACCTTATACTGAGAGCTACACGCACATCATCAATCCCCACCCCCTTTGATGTGGCCTTTCGATTTCGCAGACATCAGACTACGTTTAAGACAAATGATGAATAGACCAATGGTGGACTTTCTTAGATCTTCCTGACAAACAATAAGTTCGATTGCGAGGATTGTACATCCTTTCAATTGCCCTCTTGTCGTGCTGTGGATCGACGAGTATTTGGCCACTAATCGAGTTATACAAGTTTCAGTTAATACCAACTACTCTCATCAAACTGCTCTTGCGATTAAAACTAATTTTAAATGCATCCCTACTGCAATTCATTAAGTAAGATAGTCAACAATTCCCGACTCCAGAGATCGACGATGTTAGGTTTCTTTATTGGTATGTCTTAACAGGATCCAACATTTGCACATTTGCAAGACAGTCGCATGTCGAAGTTTATTCTTGAACTTGGATAATGAGAAGTTTGTAGAAGCCATCGTTGGGAAATGAACATTTCTGTCTAGAAATAAAATTGAAATCGTAAACCACCAAAATGTTGCCACAGTTGTAACGATCACTGTGTTCGTGCGGAAGTTTTTATAGATGCAACACAAATTTGCCTCCATTAAAACCTTGACACACCCTCTCTCACACAGATTCCCTCAAAATGGAAGTGCTCTTGAAAACAGATATTTTGCAGATATATTTAGCAATTAGGTGCACGCATGTTAGGCCAGGTTAGAGTGCAATAGTCTACTAAGAAAAGAAGAAATATGAGATATTGTAGAAGTGGAACACAAACAGCCCACCTCATGCAACTTTACCCATTTTATCACTTCTCAAACAACCATTACACTTCACATTGTCCACCTATGATACTTCAGGGCGAAACTGTGATTTTCCCCATTTAGAGTTTGGTGGTGAATGAAAGTGCATCCACTAATTTCACAATGATTGACCTAACAAACTAAATTTGTTTGTCCAATACTGACAGTCCAACTGGGTGATGATTTAGTAAATAATTATTGACTACCTATTTCACCATTCGTCATTCATCATTCAAGTATCTCATGTTTCCGCGTACCAGTTGGAGTAATGAGAGTCAGAGGTTATGGAGTGCTTAAGAGGGCTCGATTCCAAATATTTTATGCAGCAAACCAAACGTACAATTCAATAGCCGGTCTTTCGAAAATTCCCTTCAATCTCGAAGTCGATTTCCTGAGATTGCAAGCAAGTTTTGTAGGAGTCTCGATGAGAATTTTGAATAAGCCAAGTGGAAGTTCATAAACCTCAATTCTGTAAGGTATGGATAAAAATCGCATTTTCAAAATCAGGAGGTTGGTTTGAAAATTTCAGATACTGACTAATTCTCGAGAATGACATGTCAAGGTAATAGAACAATCTCATTAGTGGAAAATAAGGCTGGTTTAGTGATGGGGCTAAACATAACCCTGACTCGTCCAGCTACATCTCCTGATGTGATGTTCTCTGAGATTGATGAGAGCACGAAAAGTTTAGACCACACTTGATAACAATAATCTCTACACTAACCTGCAACACCTGTGTTTCTAATTCTTTATTGCCACTCATTGTATTAATCACATTCCAGTGCAAACCGTCTCTTTCCCTGCGTTTTGGCAAACCCAATCCAAGTTGGCTGAACACCTTTCCACAGTCACATTCACCTACACTTTTCTTTCACTTGAAAACAATTAAGTCTTGACCAAGATAGTGTACGGCACCAGTACGTCGCCTTCGCCACACTACACTAACTGCATGGGCTCACCATCTCATCACTACCACCTCAATATTTCACAACTTACATCCTGTCTTATTAAGACTAATTCATTCGAAAGAAGTCACATTGAACTCTTTTTAAAGTACTACGAAAGTGCTTATCCCTGTCAATAATCGTCACTGCTCATTGGATACAGCCTGGTCACATATTCACTCCATTAGTCACTTTGAGGATTATTTCAACCCCTTTGGTCTCATTAATCCTCCTCAATCACATCTTCTTTATCAATTTTAAATCTTACACGCGATCTCAAATTGCCATTCACATGGGTTTCTTGAAACATTTCCTAACACCCCCACCGTGGTGATATCATCTGTCCAAGTCAACTGAAGGTTATAAGACTGAAAGAGGAGAATTTGAAGTGAACCATTCCAGTCTACCAGAAGACTTTTCAACCATTCAGCTTCCAGTCGTACTTCATTCCTCTCAAATCTGTTTGCCCACCAACCCACTTCAACTTGACCCTTGTTCGGCTGCAATTAATTCATTCGACCTCAGCATCTACACATCAGAGTCAAACTGATTTACACCAGACCAAGAGTGCATCCCTGCAACAGACATATCCAATCCTCTAGTCTTCACCCAAAGAACTTCTGATTGACGTCTTAACAGTGTAAGAGTGAAGTTCATATTTGGAACATGTGGATGGAATCACTAAAGCATCAAGTCCTCATTTCACTAGTCAACAGCACTTTGATATTTTCTCCAATGTGCTCATTTGACACGAAGTTGTAAATTTCCTTCAATCCAAAAATGGAAAGAATGGAACTAATTCACCGATCTACCCACGAAAAGTACTGAAAGTTACTCAATTTTGATGTAAGGTTAGCTACCTTTCCACTCTTAGTATTGAATTCTAGAAATAAAAGACCATTTCCAGAGGAGAATCGAAACTTCAGGCACATCTTCAAATACTCTTTTTATCTGTTACTGTTGCGGTTAGGCCCAACAGTAAATTTACTGCATTCAGTTGCTAACGAAATATTCGAATAATGGTGATTCTTTAAACGAATTCTGTTAAAAATTTGGTAGTATTTATAATCAAACAGTTTAGGAAGGATGGGATGGTGAGAGAGTGTGTTTTGGGAGGGGGGAGGGATTTAGAACGCAAGTGTCAACTTTTGAGAATGAAATTTTGGCATATGCCACATTTAAAAGAACAAGTTGATGTTAATAAATCAACTTCAAATCGCTTCATTTACATGCATTTGTACATCCAAAAGTAATTGGAGCAAAGTGGATTTGTCTGGAGTCAATAACGTTGACTTACTTGTCCAAATGATACATTAGATGCTTTCCCTTAACAAAACGACTACTTTGTTACTTGAAATTCAAGGAAAGGGAGAGTTCTTTATTCCGATTGGTCGAATTGGGCAAATTAAGGGACAAGATTTTAGTAAGGAAAAAAATTAGCAACTCTGGGACTTAGCGTGATGACGGTTAGCAAATTAGAATTAAACAGTTTGAAAATCCTCATTTTAGTATTAATCTTACATTGGCAACTTCAATCAAATTGTTGCAATCAAACTGTGAACTAAATTAGAAATTATGTAGGGCGTTTTAGTAAGTATAACTCAATTAAGGATTACCTACTGTCAAGCTTGCCAAGATTCATTTCTGCAGTCACACTGCATTTGGTGGTTCCCGATCGAATTCCAACATGCAAGAAGTCAATCCAAATCTTACTTGAGGTGTGAAAAAATAAAGAGGCCTATCAAATCGAAGAGAAAGGTAACATTGACGCACTCTCAATGCACACGAAGTATGGCTTATCTTGAGCACTCATTATTAGCACTCAACCAACTGCGTAAAGATGGAAGATGAAATCATTTATTGTACTCCCTCTGATGAAACGGCACTTTTAATTCCACCAAAGTTCTTTAACCAACTTCGACAAAATGGACATCTCATTGATTTGCACATTATCGTAGGTGGCATGATGAATCCCATATTTTACAATAATTTATTTATCTCTAGACAAAGGAGAATCACAAGATTCCAGTTCATCGATCATTCCTCTGTGCCCAGTTTCCCAGAATTATGGATCAACTACTGCAGAATAAAGATCCCACTATGAAATGGCACCGTTACACTACCGAGTACATCCAGATATTCATTCTTTCATTCACTACCGATTCATTTCAGACTTGTCGAATCTGTGATAGACTTTGTCTACACAGGCAAGATTGGTATTAGCTTGCGCACGGTGTGTCAGATCTATTTACTGGCACATCAACTTGGATCTCAATCTCTAATTGATGTTTGTCGGAAATTTATTGAAAGGAGGTGAGTGATTGTCCAATGTAATTCATATAAGCAATTCAATTGGACTTCGTCTTAAGCACACAGTGGCATATATTTTAAAACACGCCCTTAATACAAAAGAGAAGCGAAAACCACATGCCTAATGGCGACTTCATTGACAGTTCAAATTTTCCCTGAAGCACTTCAGAATTATGAATTTAGAGTGAGTTGGAGTCATCTTATGAGAGTAGTGCCATTACAGAGTGCGAACGGATGAATCAGTCTCCTCCCCAAATTGGAAGATAATGAATAGAATTGGAAATGTTGACTAGGACAAAAGTGGTAGAGATAGGAGGGGAGAAAGAGAACAATGAGATGAAGAAATTGGAAGAGAGGGGAAATGGTCAGTAATGAGAGGTGAAATGGTTGGCAGATATTGTCTCATTAGTTGTTGATAAGCAACCGATAAGAATGCGTATGTAAGCTCACTAACGTGGAGTCGATTAGTTCAAATATGGGTTATAGTGTGCATACTTAAATTCATCAACTCATCTTCTCTTCTTTAGATTAAATCAAATCAATGTCAATGAGATTTGGATAATCAGCTCTATTCTAGGCAGACATGATTGGAGAGACAAAAATATCCTCACAATTGCACGTGTCTTTGATTCCTTTGTCAAGGATGAGAAGTGTCTGCGATGGACAACCCCGAAGGACATGGAGGCACTTCTGAGTAGCCCCTGGTTGTGGGCCCCAAGTGAGGAATTGAGGTTGAAAGCAATAGTGTCATGGATAAACGCGGCACCTTCATCGTGTGAGAGAGACACCCGTGATGCGTTCTTCACAAATCTTCTCTCAACACTAAATGCTAACAAAGTTCCTCGTTCCTTTCTCATTGATGTGGCCTCGGGGAAATCAGATATTAATCTTTCTGACAATTCAAGGTAAACGATGCAATTAAATTTGAGTTTATTTTCTTAAGACACACACTTCTGGATTACTTGAAAATGGGTGATAAATCTGAGGAAAATAAGTGAGTAAAGTTTGTCGAACGATTCACTGACAATGTAAATTGCGACTTTGTTTTTTAACAGGAAGAGAGAAAGAGTCTTTACTTTTAGAAGACGCAGTAGATTTCAGCAAACCTTCATATCTTTATTACCAGCTGTTCCAGAAGTGAAGGAAGCTGAAGCAGAGTTGAAAATTCCTTACAGATATGACAGCTGCGTAGTTGCTTGTGATGGTGAATTGCAAGTTCATCACCGTCTTTTGTGTCAATACCACACAAGTCCTACTCTGATCTCTCCTTCATTTTAGAATATATCTTTGTGATTGGAGGTGCGACAGGGAAAAAAAAGGCTTGTTCACGTGTTTTCAAGGTAAATCCCTGCAATGGCGAGGCCAAGGAGACAAAGTCAATGGCTCAGAGTAGAGCTTCTGCTTCTGCAGTTGCTGTCGGACATGAAATTCTTGTTTTTGGAGGATTTAAAGCTTTCACTTCCTGTGAGAAATATTCTCCATTTGATGACAAGTAAGTTAAGTATTTTTTCGTCAAGCCAAATTGATTGATAACCCTTAGGTGTTTGGGATTAAAGCTTCTGCTTCCAACCAACATGCACTAATTTCAGTTTTCTAGAAGAGTGAATAGCCATGTGTTATTACGACTCTCCGATATTTATTGACACATGTGGTTTGTGAGTTTCGAGGTCATTGAGACGAATTTGTGTATTGCAGATGGGAAGGACTTCCCGATATGCCAACAGGCAGAGTTGGAAGTGGAGCAGTCAACGTTCCGGATCTTGGAGTTTTAGTTCTTGGTGGTCGAGGAGCAGATAAAAAAGTTCTGAATGTCGTCGAATTGTTTCAAAGTTTTGCAGGAAAATCAACTTGGTGCTCATTCACTCCAATGTTGGCGGCAAGAAACCGCCCTGTTGTAGAGTTCTTTCAAGGATGTGTTTACGTTGCCGGTTCTCGTGATACAAGCCCACATACAGCAGAATTTCTTTCCATAACTAATGGTCGACAAGGTCAGTGGACACAGATTTCGCAATCACTTTTCGTAGGTGGCAATTTATATTCAATGCAGGCAGTCAGGGACCATCTCTACGTCGTCGGTCAGTATTCGTTTATTTCTATGTTGTTCTCAAAATTCAACATCACATTCCTCAAAGTAATTTCGTAAAATAGCTAAAGGGGGAAATGTTTATGAACTGGAAATGCCACATGAAGAAAACGTGAGTGCAATCACATCTCATTCGATACTTAACTGAGCATCAATAATTGCTTAGATGCGTATCTGTTGTAGGATGGGAATCAAAATGACCACAGTTGGAGACTTCGATTTCAAGTTAAAAGCGGATTGAATCTGCGTCTTTTAAAGGTTCTTGTGAACGCTTAATCCCTCAAAAATGACACCAATTCTCATTTTTGATGAACAAAAATTTTATTCATTTCATTTTATTCTTTGATCACAAATCTATTGTTCCCATATTTATTGCTTTATGTGCAATGCTCATTTTTTCAAATAAAATCTCAATTTTCTATTCCACTTATATACTTGTGATGCTACCATTTCGTTTAAAATTAATAAGAGAGAATAGGTTTTTGAGCACTTCAGAGGCTCATGGTCAATAGTTGACTACTATCGATTGTTCATGTATTGGAATGCACTCTCGTCCTCACTGTTTAATGAGACAATTTCTTGCCTATTCAGTCTGCACTACTTTATAGTTTTAAGTAGCATGTTCCTGACATCCGCATTTATCTTAAATTTGTTCTTCTTTAAAGTCACGTCGTCACATTATTGGTGTGCCTCAACCATCTACTGGTTGGTCAACAGACAAGCAAAGAAGGCAAAGAAGTCAACTTCTAATTTGATCGCTACGCTGAATCGGCATTACACCCTCACTCTCTCCTTCTCTCTTCCGCCTTTTCGCTTGCTCAATGTACTAACCACAACATTTCTCTCAATATAGGCTGTTTGGATGAGTATCGCAAAGCTTTTCCCGAAATCTATTTCGATCAACATCTTTGTGAATGCAAACTAGTACACGATTGTTCAATCGTTGGAAAATATACACTTTGATCTGCATGCATCAAATGACTCGTAACTAGTCCGAGCAAATTTAGGCTTTCAATAGACAAACTTGGCTTCCTTATTCTTAATTTTAGCGTACCAGTGAGAGCAATCACCTCTTTGAACAGCTCATGTCATTCACGCTTAATCTACTTATTTATTTCGAATCTGATGTAATTCATTAATAATGAATAAGATTTGGTGTTCATTTACTGATTACCATTGAAATGGTCTACTTCACAATTACTTTTGCAAAATTGGAGACCTCAATATCGAGTGCCATAGAATACTTGATTCTCTCGAGTCTACTATGATTATCTGCTTCTGTTTTGTATTTGAAAATGTAAAACAGGAGTGTGCTATCGCAGTTATAATCTGGGGTGGGAGTACCAGATCGATCGTTGTATTAGTACGTGAGCTTGTTGTAGATGCAACACAAATTAGCCTCCATTAAACATTGACACACTCTCTCTCACACAAGATCATCCAGTATGAAAGTGCTCTCGAAAGCGCCCTTATTGCACGAGATGGTTTCGAGGATACTCATTTGCTCATTAAGCAATTAGAAGGACGCCTCACGTTCTAGACTGCTCTAATGCACATACAATGTCTTTGTTCAATCCTCCCTCAATTTTAAAATTCATGTTCTTATTTCACCGACAGATTTCCATGTAGTTGGGGCTCATTTACTTCAGGTTGCCACCTAGGTTCTATCCAACAATGGGATTGCTCAAAGGCTGTGTGTACGTTACAATTTCCATGGCTAATAGCACACAGACTACAGAACTTCTTTCCTTTATTGACAGCCTATCAGGTCAGTGGACGCTGATTTCGAAGTGCATTCCAATTGATGACCAATCAGTATATTTCTTCGTTGTCCTGACAAGCCATTACATCCTGCCCCAAACACAATTCTTTAAATAACTGAATCGCAAAAATATTTACGAACTGTATTCTCCTTTTGAGTAAATTGTGGACGCAGTTGCATCCCATTTAGTACCTCTCTTCAAATCTACAACTATTGAGATGAATACCTGTTATAGAATGAAAAGCAAAATGGTTACAGTTGGTGACTTTCATTACAAGTGCAAAATGGGTACGGCCTTCGAATTCTAGAAGGTCTTATGAAAGATTGAAGATTATTGATTCGTGGATTTACGATTCCCCTTTAGCAATTATTCCAAACTCGAAACCACTTGCCTAGTTTAGCAAATTGATTTGAATTGTCAAGCCACATTCGTTTCTATGTCCTTTACTTTGTCAAACCAGGGGACAAAAGATCGCGGCACCATTGAAAAGAGTTGCAGTTGATGGCGCATTGATATTTTAACCCTGTGCCTAGTCGACTTCACATCAAATTCGCAAAATCGGACTATCTTACTCATACCCAATCCTGAGGCGACTTATTCGTGCGTTAGAAAATTTTTCATGTCTTTAACTGCCAATTTTTAACGCTATCGATAACTTCAAGTCGTTGTTGTTGACATGATGATATGCCGAATTCCCATAAGTGAATATTCTCATAAGTATGTGCAACAACTTAATTGACTCGAAATGAAGTGGAACAGGTATTGGTCAACTCAGTTTGGGGTGATTGAGTACACTTCAGTTGCATGAATGGAAGACCAATCAAATAAAATACATCAAAACGAAAAGCTAGAAAGGTAGAATGAAGAATGCTAAAGAATTACAAACTGTCGGCTGCTACCAACACCCAGACACAATTCTGTCACCCTTTATCTCATGTCCGTTTTGCCACTTTACGTACCCTTCCAATTCGCCCCCATTCGCTTGCCATTGTGTCATTATACATCACCGTCTGCAACCCTGTGGTTACCTTATTTACAAGAGTAATACTCATTCACACTCACAGATCGTTTGTCTCTAGCTTGTCTTTCGCGTTCCCCTTGATCTTGTCACTTCTTTCAAATGTGTCAGGAGATTAAAGAAAACATGGACATCCATAGATTAGGTGTAGGAGATTTAGTTGTGGTACAGCTCCAATCTCTCAGTATATAATGGGTCATTTATTTGAAGATGCCAGAAGATTCTTTTCCCCCTATTTGCAAACCGAATAACCTACTGGTTTTGAGTATTTCATCAAACCACTGGTATTTATCGATCATCTTTGAAACCCAATATTATTTCCTCAGATTACTGGAAGTCAACATTCTCGCCAGTGAAAGGGGAAGGGATTTACGTCTTCTAAAAGTTCATCTGAACTTCTAATCTCTCACATATATCATCGCGTGTCGTTAATGCTAAATAAACTTTTATATCTCATGTCATTTAAATTAATAAACTTTTAATTCTTTATTTTTTCACTGAATTAGCTATTTGCGACTCTATAACCAGTACTAATTGTTTATTCTATTTCACTCCAAAATTTGAGATTTGTCTATATGAATTGTTAATTCTTCTATGTAATAGCAACGACTCCTTCCGATGGTTAATTTACTACTTACCTCTATTGAAAATGGGTGGGAATTTATTTTGAACAAATAAAAATTTAATTCTTCTGATTTACACCCCCAGTTCACATAAATATCTGTTCATTATTGGTGTGGAGCTCACAACACTGTCCTTGGTAAGCAAAGGAATCTCAAGTGCACTCAGACTGTCTCGAAGGTGCGACAGTGCAACTTTGCGGAGGGAGAACAGTCTGAAACAGTCAACCAAAAGTACTTGCATAGTTTGGCAACCCCCATCTCCTCCACTCAAAGTATTTCAGTGAGTAAGCTCCCTCTCTCTAACACATTTATCAGCTAAACGTATTTCACAAAGTGGGACTCAGTTCAAAGATGGTCATAGTAAATTCAATGCCATTTCAATTAACATTTGAAGAGTTCTGGAACGTAACAACTCAGCAAACGTTTTTTCACGTGATTATCGACAAATATAAAGGCAATCCGAGTAAATTTCTCATTGAAGTAATTTCAGGATTCCCACATTGTCTACATGAGAGTGAAGAGAACGCTCATTCGACCACCAATTAAGAGACCATGATTGGTTACGCTTAACCTCCAGTGCAGAAAAATGACTAGCTCCCTGCCTGTAACACACTTCCCTGATTAATGCTCTTCGCTATACGTCAACCTCTCTTTGTTTTTTGTCAAATTAGCTGGTGCTGTACGTTGAAGGGGACAACGTGAATGACTATCAGTCGATGTCGATAATTTAGACAACCACTAGGCAGATATAGGAGATGCTGCCATAGAGATTTCTGAGTTGGTCAAGACTTCACTAGTGTAGCAATCCTCTACACATGTTGAACACTCAAAATCTGCAGTTGCAATAACAACGAAAGCACAGATATAAAAGGCATTTACTTTATTTCTGTTATTATAATTGTCTTGGGTGGAAACATTCTCATCAGAGTGTGCGTTAAACATTTTTACTTATTTAATAGCAGTAAACTAATTCCTTTTTCTCAAGTTTGACATAAGATACAATAAGAAGGTCATTGTTCTCGCAATGGCGTGTCTGCCTTTCACATCTAACGCAATATTACTAAATGTTCATTTGGAGGACATTTGATTAAGCCACTAATGTATTGCTCGTTAAGTGAAAGTATTATGTGCGTATATATATATATATATATATATATATTTACATCACAGAAAATTAATCACGTTTAATGAAGACATTAAAATCAATCTTTCTTTTTGAAGTTGTTTTCATTAATTATACTACTATTTAAAAAAAATAAGATGATAAATTTATATAAGAAATGTGTCAATATATTATAATGTAAGCTTTCATTAAGTAAATCGAATTCGTGTTAAAATACTGATTCTTGAACTTGGGGTACCACGTGGCGGTAGGTCTATCGCCCACTCCATGTGGTCACATGCAGACAATACAAAAAGCTATGCTAGAAATGATATGAGGCCACTAAAAAATTATAAATATCTCGCCCACAGTGGCCTAAGATTTAGAGGAGCAAGTGTTTATTCTAATATATACTTTAGTTGCTAGACATGTGCATTGCTCTTTATAGCAACCGCTGGCTGAGGACGTGAAAGGATATTGAAAGCTCTTTCAACTTGGCAACTTTACGACTCATGTAAAAATTGAGCAAAAGCCGATTACCTTACCTTTTTAGTCATCTAGTGACACTCACACAATGGAACTGATTCTCAGTGGTCGATTTGTTCATTTAATCGATCACAATTCTAGAAATGTCGTAATAAATTATACGCAAGCTGCTTCATTATATGAATACCACTAGGCTCAGACCTCTCATATTTCTGCATATCTAAATAAGTTGAAGAGATGTTAGTGCAATTTAAGACTGGGACACATATGTTTGGTAAATGGTGTTTTGTGAGAAGGTAAGAATTTTGACTATTACAATTATCACTTGTCATATTTGGCATGGTGAAAAGTAACACATTGGAAAAGACGAAGAAACGTTTTGGAAAACTACATTCTACTGTTTAATTATGAGTAGAAATATCTGTTTTTTAAATAGCTACATAACATCAACCCTGTATATATCGATGGGATACCATATAAATGAATTAATAAACTTTGACTAGCATTGCTGCTATTTTAGACGTTTAAAATTCCACAAAATATTTCAAGCCTGCTTCATTAAATAGAAAACCCTATTTATTTACTTCACAATATAATTCTGTTTATCATTTTAAATAATGCCAAATACTAATTTCCAATACAGCACGCGAAATCTCTGTAAATGTTTTCTGAAGCTGCTTTGCTATCGAAAATTTCCAATGCGCTGTGGAAGGGCTGGCGAACTTTAAAAATGCATTTCTAGAGAAACGGTTGCGAGTCTTCTACTGCAAAGTCGAAGTAACGATTGGGTGAGAATTTTCCTCAATCTGGAGGATAATATATCTTCACCTGCAATTAGCACGTTCTTTGAGAAGTGCGTCCAACAAACACCGACTCTTTGGACAAATCTAATGTTGAATATAAAGTTGACTAAGGTGCTAAAGTAGTGAATTTTGAACTTATGCTCCTCTCCATTCTTTACAATTGCGATCCTAATTGGCGGTTTGTATAACTGCGAATGGGTAAATGTGCTTCTTAATTCTTTAGAGGTGAAAATGCAATACCTTCGCATTTATCACTCACTCAAAAGTGATTTATTGACTTACTAGTCCTCTTCCACAATATTTTTAACTATAGACAGTTTAACCACCCTTTGTTTAGATCATTCTGACAGACGAATCAAATTGTGCTTTCTGAGAAAGCGACTACTTAATGTAATTCTCATGAAATCGTTGGGGTTATAACAAGCACTAAATTCTCCAATATAATTTGGGTCTGTCGATTGCATATACTATGCGGTCATGATAAATTCCCAGAACAGGTGATTTTTATTATAACATTGAAGTTATGGCATTAGTCAGTTTTCAAGCATCATAAATGACAGTAATAATTGCCCAATTGTCTATGATAGCTATTCAAGGAAAAAATAAACACTTGACATCAGGGTTTGATTTTCACAAGGTTGTCTTAGTTGTCATTTCACTTGGACACGGCTAGTAATGAAATGCGTTCCAATGCTTGACTTGGTCAAATTTGTCTACCTGTTGAGTCGATTTAATTAAATAGCATTGACCAATCGCAATAATAGTGGTCCTGCCTAATATCCAAAATTATAATACATTTTCAAATTTTAAAAAAAAAGTTTTTTTTCTTAAAGGTTACCCGAAGGAATAAGAATGAAAATTGATTAGAGAAGACTATATGGTGCAGAGTTCTGCAACAATTGAAATACATACCAATGTTATGCACTAATCATTTCCTACTCATTTTATCCAATTTCTTTCTTATCAACCAACCAGAATTTCATTATCCCCATACTTACTTGAGGGGAAATTTATCTCATTAAAAGTGAATATGTTTCATTTAAGCTCAATTCGGATTGGCTTATTGATTTAGAGAAAACATATTTATATGTTTTCATAAAACTGACAACTTTTAAATTGCAACCCAATGGAATCAGAGGATTTTGAAGAGCAAAATAATGATATCAATTTCTACTTTAGGACCTATATATTTTTCATTGCTATCAACTTTGTAAGTGCAAGTATTATATTGGGCAATCAACTCCCCGTTTTTAGACTTTGGCTTTACTCATGACTGGATACGGCATATATCTTCTTTCAGCTAATGATTATGCAGAAACATTCTCAGAATTGGCCTATGCATTGGTTGGTTCTGGTATTCTTGCAATAGTTGCGTTTTTATTGGGACTTACCACTTGGTACAAGACGTATTTCACCACCGCCTACATTGTTAGGACTTCGAGTTCCACCACTTATTCCACGCGGTATATTGTTTTGCTTGTTGCAGTAACTATTGCCGGAACTGTGCTTGGAAGCCTAACAATTATTAATCTCGATCACATTGAGGTTGGTGCTATCACTCTTGGATTTGGAAGCATTGGATTACTATCGCTTCTAACTGTGCTATTCATAAGTAAAAAGCGCAAGTATTAGAAAGAATTTTGCGAAAATGGCTCTCATTATTTGAAAATCGCTTTGAATTGTGGCATTGTAAATGAAAAAATGTTATGAAATAAACGCGCTATTAAGGTATATAGAACTTTGTCCAAATTTGTTCAATCTAAACTTTTAAATTTATCGAGCTAATTAGTGCACACCTATAACTACTTTATAAATTTTATCAGCTAGTGGATATAATTTAGCCAAGCCTGTTAAACTTATTAAAGTATTTTAATCTTCCTTCTTTTTAAATCGCTTTTGTAACTTTCAAGAATTAAGGCTACTTCGAGCTTTGTTTCCTCATTAGTCGCTATTCATGCCTATAGGATGGACCTGCATGACCCTAAACCCTAATTTAATTGCAGAGTTTCGGGGTATTACTGCAGTACCCATCGACTGTCATCTAACTATGGGCATTTTTTATTGCAGTGCATGGCAAACGCAAGTGCATATATGCATGTTATGATGTGTAGATTATTTTATTGTTTAAAAGGATTCATTCTGATGTACAATGTCTCTATCTTCCTTTTAACTTCACTCCGGATTATTCAACAGAAATAGATGAAAATTAGCAATATTTCCGTCAAAGCCGGCTTCATATTCTGGCATAGAAATGTGTATTTGCAACAATCACTCATTCCAAAACAAAGAGAATGAGATTTTAATTGAGGTAATGGAGTTTTGGACAATGGCTGGTAAATGTAAGACCAAAGTGGGATGGGAGTGAAGAGTTGAAAAAATGAAAAGATGACTAAATTATTGTAAGTAGAGCTGTGCTATACATCCAAATTACATCCATTGAAGAAAATTGTAAGTTGCAGCTAGATTATTTCAGTAACTGCGTAATTGGAATTCTCTTCCAAACAGTGAATTCGTGTTTGCGTGGAGAATTCCAAAGGAAATCGCCTAAATTCGATTTCCAGCTATTCCTACCATGTAATTTCTTGTTCAAACAGTGTAATGGAGAGGACAAAGAGCCGTATAATTTGATTAACCTTCGTTATAGTCACTTATGCTAAACAAATTGTCTTAAAATTAGAATTAAAGAAATATGGAACATTTTGGGATTGCTCTCGGCGCAACAGTTCCAAATATTTGGAAAAAAATATCGATGGAAAGTGAAACGAGCGCGTTCTCTTAAGCACCATGGTGCCCTTTTACTATTTCTTTCAGAATTCTGGCAAATTTGAGTTCGAAACGGTCAATTAAATGGACATTTCAGATAAAAAATGCTCAGCCATTACAAAAATTTTTCAGTTAATGATGACTTTAAATGTGTACTTTGAATAAGTGACACACAAATCGCTTTTACATTAACTGGCATATATATAATGAGCCAAGTTGAAATTTTTAAGTGTGTTCAAAATAGGTAGGAATGAGGTTGCAGAATTGTTTGCGCATAATCACTTTCAGTATTTCATCTACGTCTATTAGGTACAGTCCTAGAGAATTTGGCATACTTGAATAGTACAACATGCAATTTGCCTACCAAGTCCTGATATCTCAGTACATGAAATGGAAACGAACAGTGCAGTCCCCTGTTTAGAGAGCGTTTCCTGCTCTTAATATTAATTAGCATTTAACATCCTAAATTGTATAATGCTAATGAACAAAATAGTTAAATGTTTCAATAACCAGAATATGATCCTGATGCAATGTTACAATTATGTCCTGAAAACTTAACAGTAAATTTTCCGACAGGTGTTCTATATTGGGCTTTTCAAAACCTTTCTCATACATGCAGATGGTCTGGCAGTAAAATGACACCACGTGAGTTTAGTGAATTTTCTGCTCAATTGGATTAATTGATGTATTCATTTTACCGAAATATTTGCAAACTGAGTTAATGCGTTTGTTTCCTTCCATATAATTACAAGAATCTAATGTGTTGTCCTCTAACGCATTAAACGTAGATAAAATACTAACTAACTTAACAGTTGTGTCATCATCTTCTAAAATGCCTTCGTTTCACTTGTGCTTCACTATTCAATCATGAAATCTGAGTTCCGAAATCTATTTAGCTTTATTTAAATTTGTCAATTTGAGCACGCGTTTGCGCTTGATTCATATTATTCATTGCCAGTTGGTTTATGCGTTTTCTGGGAGAAATAAATTTTACTTAAATCTTTTATAATCTGTTGCTTAAAGTACATTTTGCCCGATTTTAATTGTTTGCTTATTGAGAAATTTAAAAACTTTTACTGCTGTCTTTACATTATTATTATAGAAAACCTGGATGTAATCATTTTATCTGAATACATCATTCTTGGATTCCTTATGACTATTTAGAGGCACCAAATGATGTCTCCTGAGTGGAGCAGGCGACAACATTTTAATATGGAATTTGAGATAGCTCATATGTCATCCTTCTTCAGGACCTCTATATCTGCCGAATTAGGGCACCACACATCTGTTTTCTATCAGTCTAACAAACAAACACATTTGTCTGACCTTGAAGCGACGCTATTTCGACATCGCTGAAGACTAACAGACCAAATAATTACACTAATTGAGCAAGCTCACACCATCATTCAGCCTGCTTGAGCTTCAGGCATTCAGAAAAATTCAAATTCGTTATTCTTTTCAAACTCAACCCATACATAAACTCTTTTTAATGGATTACAAAGTGGCAGAGTATAAGCATTTATTTTGAGTCGTAGAGCATGACAAAGTTGCACTAACTCATGGAAAGGTGGATCTTTCCGAAATTAAGAGGAGTTGAGTTATTCCTATATATATATATATATATATTCATACGGCAAAAAAAGTCTATCAATGGGCAGTTAACTTCTGACTTCAAACTGCCATGACCCCGCTGTATGCCATATTCGACTACTTTCACAGTACTCACCTCACCTTTTTATATTCGACTACTTTCACAGTACTCACCTCACCTTTTCTCTACCGTAGTCTTTGAAGCACTCTTTTGTTCCCCCTCCCCCTCCCACCTCTCGAATTTTCTTCCACTTTGATGTTCCTTCCCCTCTGTGAAGCCTG
>UZAE01012803.1:0-29340 GCA_900617975.1 Rodentolepis nana | reverse complement strand
TATGATATGCAGTCGGGCTATGGTAGTTTGAAGTGAGAAGTCTACTGCCGGTTACTAGACATTTTTGCTGTATGAGTATACGTTGCCCAGGGTGCACCATGTGGAGGTAAGTCTATCGCACACCCCTGGAGTCATTATTAATAAATTAAATTAAATTAATAAATTTAACTTAGCAGTTTTCGGAAGGTGATTACTCACCAGCACATGAAATGTTTTTTCTTAAATCTGTCCCTTTTTTGCCCGTTAATTTTGAGCTAGTCAGAGTGGCTTGTACATTTTAGTTCATTGCCAAGTTTGACGGCTTTTAATTTATAAAAATTCGATTTTATTATCCTTAACAGCAGTGAGTTAAACTGAGTGCAATTTAAATAATCTGCAAATGCTTTACCCATATTTTACCCAAATTCTGCTTCGTTTATATAGCGACAGTTAAATCAAAGGCCATTAGATCGTCTTCTTTGACGTTTGGCTGGTGAATTAGTTCTTAAATGCGATTACTAATCGTTATCGATTTAGATGTCTCAATATGATAAGCTTTAAGGTGTCGCCTTAGTGACTTAGTTGAGTGTTTGAAATTTTTTCGCTTAACGGTGCTTACTTGCTTTTTGAATAGTCTATCCATGTTTTTTTGCATTTAGTAGCCTACCGTGAAAATGAGAAGTCGTCAACTCCACTAAAATCTTGCGGAAATCTCGAAACCCAACTGTCTTTCCCCACAACAACAACTACACCTGAGCAGACAACTCAATCTAAACCTTCTTCCTCCTCCAATCCCGACATTGAAGACATTCTCATCTGCGGTCGATGTCGAAAATTGTTCGATACTGTGGACGAACTGCTTTCCCACAAAACCATGAATTATTGTGTGATTGGTGTGAATGACCGTGATTCTGAACATTCATGCCGTTGTAAAGCATGTGCGCTTATTCAAAACCTGCTAATTAATAATATCCTTTACTTCATTGTTTTTAATTGGACTTTTTTTAAATTTTAGTAGGTGAACCGGAAAGCCTGGGTTGTTACTTCTGCAATAAAAAATTTCTTAGTTCTTGGGAACTTCTTGAACACTATAGGCTGGAGCACAATTTAACAGCCTATAGGGTTCCTAAACCCCCTAAACCTTCTTCGTCATCAACTTCGAAACAAGAAATGTCCGTATCAGAACCAATTTTCACTTCGAATAATTCGAGGGTTAAAGAGAAGCCATTAGATTCACAGAAATCTTTGGAAAAGGAATCTAAATGTCAAGATGAGTTGGACGATTCGGTTGAGATAGTAGAATCTCCGGAGTCTTCAAATAACACAATTTGTATTTTGTCTGATGATGAAAATGATGATACTGAATGAAACGCTTTAATGTTTTCATAAATCTATTGTTTTCAGGATGCCTCCAGTATTAAGCTAGAAGTTATAATGCTTTAGTTGGTTCAACACCCAGGCATCCTATATCTCTCAATTTCTATCTCTATTGCTTTCCGAAGATAATATCCCGAGGCCAGAGTGCTTGATAGACTTTGTTCCACTTGATTACACTCTGGGCAACGTTTACTTATACGGCAAAAATCTATAAACTGGCAGTTGACTTTTCACTTCAGGTTACCATGGCTCGATTGTATGCCAAATTTGACCACTTTCACAATTATCACTTTTCCTTTTTCTCTACCTTTGTATCTGCCTCTTACATCCGTGCAACACTCTTCTGTTCCCTCCCCCCTCCACTTTTTTATTACTTTGATGTTCCTCCCCCCTGTAAATCCCGAAACCACCTGCCCTTTGGTATGAATATCCTGAAGTCTGTTCAAGAAATGTGCATAATGACACTGCGTTTTGTTGTCTTTCTGGCTTAGTATCAACAGACAAGTAAAAGGCTTATCTGACTTACTATAAATTCAGTTATCTTATCGATCTGTGACACAGTATGATCAACTTTAGTAATGACCACTTATGCAATGGTTACCTGGGTGTCATTTTTTCGATAGTTTTGTGTGCTTTGCTTTACTATCGTTGCTGGACTCTGGCTTATAATCTGAAAATATTTTTAATCAATATCGATGACTTCCCATTTAGCACTTGCAAATAGTGTTTGATTCTTTCTATTGAAGTTTCCGAAGCGTTGTTACTTTATTGAATGATATGAAATTGGATTTATTTGGTGACGTCATACGACGAACTAAGGGCAGAAGTCAATACAAGTTGGCAGTAAACTAAAAGAAATATTCATCAAACTGTTAAACCACGTTAAAGCGCAACATCTGCAACAACGACAAAAATTTGCTCGAGATGTAGGCAATGAAGATGCCTCTGCAAACAAGTCAGACCGTAAATATATTTAACCACAATAAACCTATCCTCCAAACCGCTATCACCTAGCTGATTGCGCTATGAATAGCATTATTCAGAGTTTTGTCATTTAAATCATCATTCGTGCCAGCGGCGTGTTAAAATGGGTCGTCAAGAAGCAAAAAGCCTTTCAATAAAAAGTATAGACAGCCTTCAGGTAGAGGGAAGATGAAGATTCCAGACAAATGGCCGTAAAACAAAAGCTACCGTAAATACCATGGATATAAGAGGGCGGTTGGCGCACAAATAAATAAATTTCATACCTGAATAAGAACTGATTCTCAGGGTTGTTTGAAATGAGTCAATGAAACTGAAAAGTCCAAATGGATAAATCAAGTCTTTTAATCAAATCACAGTCCAATCAAATTCAATTTTTGCTTATAAGCTTTTTCCTGATTTTTAAGTAGTCTGATATAGACCCAGATCTCTTCTACCTTTCTCGGAGGTCTGAATTAGTGTATCATGCTTCTATAGCAACAGTTTTACGAAATCGAAAATCTTGCTCTACTTACTTGGGGAATGACTTGTACTTCATACTATAATCCGTTACCGCGTTAATATCCTATCTAATGTTCCGAGAAAAATATATTTGAAAATGGATCATATGTTAAAATTTTGGGCTAAGTTTGTGAGAGCACTAGTTGAGTAGTTGAAGTATATTGTTTCAAATGGTGAAGCATTATTTTTGCAGACTATTTTATTATTACAATTTTGAAATATTTCTAAATGAGCATGGTATAGAATTTAAGGACTTGAGTAGTCTGCGGCAAGGGGGCTTTGTTTCTTCCACTCGACTGATCAATCAGTCATTTGGTTAATACTCGATTGGAGGGCAAAGGCACTCCTCAAGACTTTGCTCTTGTTCAAACGGGTGTTTTCATAGAACCCTTTAAATAAATTAAATTTTGTTGAAATTGTAAGTGGCATTCAACCTATCGACGGTGAAGGCGTGAGTAAGATTCACTTCAGTCTGTTTCCAATGATGCCTGGTTTGTCTATTCAAACAGACCAGATGCGTCATCCCAGTGATTATCTGAGATTATTCAGAGTTAACGAGTTGGCTATTAGAACTAGAAAATTTATATCGAATGCCAGGCTTTATGAAAGTTATCATTAGCGCGTTGGTTGACTTCGGTCTTTACAGAAGGGAAGAACATCAAGGTTGCAAAAAGTGGCAAGCGAGAAGAGTGGAGTAGTAAAAGGTTAAGATTCTTACTGTGGAAATAATCGAATATTGCATGCAGTCGTGTTATGGTAGCTTGAAGTCAGTTGTCAACTGCCAGCTTATAGACCTTTTTGAGGTTTGAGTATACGTTGCTCAAGGGGGGGGGGGTTGAGCGATAGACTTACCTCCACGTGGTGCACCCTGGGAAACGTATTCTCATACGGCTAAAAAGTCCATTAATCGGCAGTTGACTTCTGACTTCAAACTACCATCACCCCACTGTATGTCATATTCCACCACTTTCACAGTACTCATCTAGCCTTTTCTCTGCCTTTGTGTCTGTCTCTTTTACATCTTTGAAACACTCTTCTGTCCCTCCCCTATCGAATTTCTTTCACCTTGATGTTCCTTCCCCTCTGTGAAGCCTGAAGTCAACTAAAAGGCTAATGGTAACCAAACAATATATATATGATGAACAAGTGTGAAACAAATGGATAAGAAATTTTAAATCACTCCCGATTTTAGGCTATTGGTTTTTAATAAATGAAAATCGACAAACTATGTGATTTGAGTAGTTATTGGGAGGAGAGGTGCCTTATATTCCAAACTCTAGGGTTCATAAAATTTAAACTTCTAAATTTGTTTCATTTTGCAACGATAGTACTTTTAAAATAGAAGTGAACCTTCTCGATTCCAGCCTACTTAGACTATCGATACGGTTTGCTTTCCATAACGCTTTGGGAATGCCATTGACGAGAGGTCTCATGATTCAAATCATTTGCCTATTAACCTAAGCCCTATGCTACCTGTTAATGTTATTGCAGAGCAACCAAATACTTCTTATATGACTTAGAATGTCATTCACTCAATTCCGTAGAAACAACACTGCTGTCGAGTCCCTCTGTTCTCACACTATATTCCTATATTCCAGGGTGCGCGATAGACCTACCTCCACGTGGTGCACCCTGGGCAACGTATACTAATACGGCAAAAAAGTCTATTAACCAGCAGTTGACTTCGGACTTCAAGTTACCATCACCCCACTGTATGTCATATTACATCACTTCCCAGCACTCATCTTACCTTTTCTTTATCTTTGTCTGTCTGTTTGTCTCTCTTACATCTGTGACTCACTCTTCTGTCCATCCTCTCGGATGTTTCCCACTTTGATGTTTCTCCCCTCTGTGAAACCCGAAGTCAGCTAAAGGGCTAATGATAACTGTCAAAACGCCTGCCATTTGAAATAATAATAATAATAATATTCCTATATTCCTAGGTGGTCTAAGGACTAATGCACCACATTTCCAATTTAAGTCTCATTCTTCTGGTTTTGAAAAAGTAATTTATATGTTTTTAGCCTAATCCAGGCAGATTGTACATGATGTTTTACTTAGGATAATGCAATAATGCATGGAGGAGGAAACTGACCAAGGAATTGTCATTCCCAACATTACAAACAGAGCTATTATAAAATAAGTGGAAATTGAAGAAGAAAGGAGAGGAAATATTACAATCGTGAGCTCGAAATAAGAACGTGGAAAAATAATGGGAGTTTTCGGGCGTATCCACAATATGCCACTATTTCAGAGAATGAGAATATCCCTTAGTCCAACCCAGTGTTTTCGCCTGAGACACACAATTTTCCTTTCTTCCATGATCAACTTAATATAATCCAAGTTAAGTATTGAAGTCTTCTCCATTCTGATAACTGGAGTAGGTGTACCATCATCGATCTTGTGCATTGGGTTTCCTTCAATTATTGATGCAAGAACTTGCAACAAGTCCAGTTTAAAATAGGGAAAACAAATTATTTAATCCAAGTAATACTTTAAAAATATGGAAATAAAGTTGTCATGCTTGTTAATCTTCAATAAAATCTGGTTGGGGTTTGGGAGAAATTGCATTTGGTTATAAGTAGAGGGCTAAAATTTGTACAAAAGTGCGTCAAGATTATGTTATGGAATGTAAAAAGAAGGTTGTCATGGTGTTGGTGGAAGAGAAGATGCCATTAGATTGCTTAAAGATGTTAATTTGGCACTGGAATTTGAAATTCCCTCTTCATTACTTTTTTTGATTAGTTGCATCAGTTCTTCCTCTAAAAAATGAATGCCACAATTAATTACATGCTACTGAAATGTTGTAAGTAGATGGAGGTTTTATAATCATACTCTGAAGGAAATTCGAAAGTTTCTTATCGCCTGCAGCTAGAGCAAGCGCACTTGGTGTATCCCCATTGATATCTTGACAAATTGCACAAGCACCAGCTCGAACTAACACTTCGCAAGCTCTCCGACGTTTAGCTGCAGCAGCTTTATGCAAAGCTGTTTGTTTTCTGAAAGTTAAAATGAAATTACCGAAACTACCCATAGCATATTAGTAAATGAACTAAAGTTCAACAGTATATGATCTACTTGTCGTAATCTTGCATGTCCAGTAGTTCTTTGGGTGCTATGAAATAAACGTAGACGATAAATATAACACCTCGTACTCCTAATCACGTTTGAACTTAATAGACACCTACCATTTTGCGTGAGGAAGTTAAGAATGTTAATACGGCCAAATTTCGCCGCATGGTGTAAGCCGGTTTTACCGGTTATTGGATCGGATATCAGCGGTGATATGCCAGCTTCCAATGCAGACTGGACGTCTTGAATATGACCTGCTCGACAGGCGGATAAATAATCTAGAAAGTGTAAAATCGGAAATCAGGGGCTCGATAACCAATAGATGTAAACTCAGTGAGAAAAGTAAAAATCCGCCTTTTTTAAATCGACCAATTAAAGGTAGTTTCAAGTTTCTCTTCTAGGAGGCTTCATTTCACTACCTCTTTATTCAACATGAGTATTTGAATGAATTTAAAAAAGACTACAAAGGGCATAAATATGTGAACAAATACGCTATGATAAAATTCTTATTTAATTCAGTCACGCTAAACAATGTGAAATACATAGTTAGCTCCCAACTAAATATGGTTCAAAATGATTTTATTACTTACAAGTGCGCAAATTATTCCTTATCACTCTGTGTGTACTAGGCGAAAAGCCGGGATCACTAGTCACTGATATTTTTGCCACCCGAGGCTCCTTAACCGGAGAAGACGGTTCAGCCACCGAAAGAAGACTACTCAAGGACTGAACGGGGTCTGGAGCCATCCCAATAATACCCTCCTTCACTCTTTTACACGTCACCAAGGAGACAAGGATCTTTGGCGGCATGCGTCGCCATCTTCGCCAATCGGGGAAACGTTTTCGCTGTTGAAATGCCGAAGAGGTTGAAGGGATGTAATAATCAATATCATCTGTGTCCACAAAGTTGACTTCCTGACGGCTCAGCTTTCGAATTACATCAGTGAGGTTTTCTTGAGAGACTGAATTCAAATTTGGACAGGATATGGATGTGTCGAGATGAGCGGTGAAACTGACTTCCTTATAGACACTGCTCCGAAGACATATTGTAGATCTAGAACAAATTACGATTGCTGAATATATTTCAAGATTCCCATTGCGAATTGAAATGTTATGAAATAATATAATCAGGTAAACAAGGCATTTTTAATTATCAAGTTGTCAACTTTTCTTTAGCTTGTATTGAGTTTATACATTTATAGGCAGGCGACTCGAATCTATTTACCCCATTTTGAGTTTGAAAATTTTGTTCAAATGGAAAAGATCAATAACTCAATTTCGTTCTGACAACAATATAGTGGTGGTAAAGATGAAAACCTGATGAATTCAGAATTCAAATTAAGTAGTACTTTGTCAATGCTGTCAGCTTCAATGTCAACTGCAAATTAATGCCACATAATTGTAACTCTAATCGAAAAATCGGCCATTTACCGAGATTAGATAGTCCTGATAAATGAGACTTCATTTCTATGGCTGATAAAAATATGTTGCCCAGCACTAGAAAAATCTATGTGAAATGAGGAGCGAAATGAACATTAAGCGATCAAAGACTAATGATTTGATACCCATCGACATATATCCAGCTTAGGCGACACTATATGTTTACAGTAATATCACAGATTTTCTCAATAAAGGAAGCGTTTCATTTGTTCATTTCCTCATCGTCTGTCAATTTCGCACCTTCATTCTACCGTTAATAAATGATACATTAACTGATCCCAGTCTGATTCGAAATGTTTCGTATTTTGTACTACCTACTGACAACCTCTTTTCTTTATCATATTGTAGCTTCTTAATCTTCTAGCTTCGGATAAATTGAGACTGACAGTTATCTTAAAATTTTTAAGTATTAACTCACTACTATGGGAAGCCCAATTGGCTAGGGGAAACTATGACCACGAAATGGCACTTGATTGTAACTTATTCAAAGATTCTAATCCTAAACCCTGATTTAAAACAAACAATGGATTTCGAGGTCCCTGAACTCATATTCCTCTAATGTCCACTTGGGAGGAGTCGAAACATCTCAATACGAAAACGCAATAAACCTACAGCGATTTGCATAACGTTGATCTCTTTGGTTGATAGTCACAACACTCCTTTCTCTCCATTGGTGTTATATTTTCCCACATCATTTGTGAACTCTCCGATGACTTTCTCGAAATTTCTAGAAATAAAGGCTTATAATTTCCAAGTAGGGATACCTTCAGAGCTATTTGAACGAAGTGTATCCGGAAGATTATCGTATTTTCCATCTTGACTAATCAAGAAGAGCTCACTGTCATTTGACAAGATGTCTGTGATGAAATGAGCAGATTCCAAGCACGAATCAATTCCATACACTTGCCCATTGATTGCGGTCACTAGAACGAATTGGATTAAAAAATATTATAATAAATTATAGCTACTAATTCAATATGAGTAGAATTGATTGCTTACTATCTAAAAATATCCACTTATTGGGAAGTTTAATTGATTCCCCCTTTGAACTATGTTTACCATGAGAATGCTTAATTTGTCGTCTAACCGAAGTCAAATCTGAATAAGCTCCTATCCGAAGGCTTGCAAAGTGCTGAGCTGCAAAATTAAATTCGGATTATTCTACGATTAAGACTTTAATAACTGAAATGCTAACGATATTCCAACCTGTCTTCATAAGATGATCGAAGGATTGCAGTTTTTCGCTTGGATCCGGGTAAATTATAAAGATTTTCACCAATCGACCACTTGTATTTGTAACGCCGAAACTGACAAGGTATGAGCATATTAGTATTAAGTAAAGCCATTTAACAAACACCCGAATTGCATCAAATCGTGAATGTAAAGAGCGTTATGAGTTAACCGCACACTGAAGAATAGAATAAAATTCATTTTTCCGATGAAAGTGGATTTTGATTGTTATGAAAATGGACAATTTTAATTTTGAAAGATTGTTTTATTTAAGCGGTTAGAAAACGCAGTTGAAGCAATTGTTTTTAAACCTTTTTTTCTCAAATCAAATACACGATAACCCGATTGCTTTCAAGCATGGGCATTTGCTATTGAAATGAAAAAAATAGAAAAAATAATGTCTTCCAGCTTTATGCTGTTTACCACGAACTCTCAAAAAAAATTTTTAAAAATGAAACTATTCTCAATAGTAACGATATTTACATTAAAACAAAGATCATTTAGGGCGAAAATTAAACCATAATTATGATATTCTGCTTTAAGTTTCTTAATTATTGGTCTGAAACGGTGACTTACTGTGCTGGAGAATTGCCTTCAATCCTCCGAGTTTTCTGTACTACGTGAGCTTGATTTCTCAGTTGAATCTCTATGATCGATGGTCCCAGTCGGCAAGGTTCCCCATCAATTTGCATAGGAATTGTCTTTCGAGTTGTGAGTATCACTTCTGAGCACTGGCATATTCGATCGCCATGTCCTCCCATTTGTAATGTTGCCTGCAAGAACAAGTGACATTAGAGAGTTGTCGATCAGTTTAAAGTTCTCTCTCTCCCTGTGTTTAATAATCTATTGACTTCTTGAAAGATGAAGCGTTCGGTGATCAGTCAATAGAGATCTGGGGTAACGATTAAGAACTACTAACATAGAGTCCTCAAGACCCCAAAGAGAGTAGGTTTTGGCTTGAATATAGGTGACATTCTTGTTAATTAAAGACGTTTAAATGGACAAATGGGATACCTATTAAGACACGGGAGGTTAATAACTACACAGTCTCCGTTTTCCAAAAAGAGTTTACTAAATGATCAGAAACTAAGAGCCTACGTAGACGAGCTCATCTCTACCTTCTTTCGCTCCTGTTTTTCTGTAATGCTGTTAGAGGCTCGTTGATTACTTAATTGCTAATGCTGAGCAATAACGCATCCACGGAAATTAGCAATCGTTTGGATAATGCTTGAATCGCTTAGTTATAACAGCTTAAGTGAAACAGGGCACTCTGCGTTGATATCATGGAGACATGACATGCAAAAATCAAGCGAACATATAGAGCTTAAGCAGTGGCCAAATGGCTCACAAATCTGCATAAAACACACACTTGCTTGTACTCCCATTTCTATTTACGCTTAATTAATTAGGAAAGTTATTTTGAAGTCATTTAGTGCCTTCGTGATCTGATTATTATTGCATTATAACTCACATAGCATGAAAGTCACCCTAATCGATTAACGGAAATTGACAAGATGCAATTAGCAAAGGTAATTGAAGATCATCTCCAATGTATGATTTATGAAGTTTGATTATACAATACTTACTTGATGGGCAATTCGTTGCCCAAAAATCTAATTTCCTGATTCACGGGGAATGGTATGTCTCTCGCATAACGTGAGAGAGCAGAATGATTGATCATCAAAATACGTGTGTCAAAACTCTTCTATAGCAATTATAAGCGATATATTGTCCATAAAAGTTAATTTTTCAATACCTATAGGCCAATAAACTCAATGTAGAGCAGTAAAACTAGAACACGCAGACAAATAGATTTTTCTAAGGCAAAAACTTCATAATTTTGAAAGTCCACAGAAAAGGCTAGTGGCAAATGTAGGATAATTTTAAATATCTCAAATATTGACTAAGGTGAAACAATAGAGAAACTTTCAAAGAAGCCGTCACTCAATTATTTGTGAGTCTAGAAAATTGAACTTAACTAAAAATATGCAGAAACAGGGACAGAAAACCGGGTTCATAGTAACACTTTGGATCCGAAAAGTCAATCAAATATTTCTGGCACTTTTTTGGGACTGTTTGACAGGAGAATTAACTATTTTTAAATGCTTCATGTCACATAGATGGCTACTTATCAAAATTCAATTTTAGTTAGTATGAAGCATTTTCATACAGTAGTGAACAAGAGAAAATGGCAAACTCAATCAACTGCATCTTGCCATGTTCCATCCAAATTAAAAGCTTTTAGGCCCAAAGCAAGATATGAGTACTTTTAGATAATGTTTCGATATCAATGAATTTCCTTTTAAACTCTTCACTGATAAAAATTTCCATTCAATCACACCGCCTTGTCTTCTATTTACTAACAAATTTGACCACATTGTTTACTGAATAAGCATCGATGAGCTTTGAAACTACAATTTTTGATTAGACAGACGAGGGGAACTCGACGGTCACACTGTTGGTGCACATGTGGTACACTTCATCGCATGCCTGCACACCAACTGTGGGACACGTTATCGCTCTGTGCATCATCGTATGCCTGCATGTCTGCTCACCAAGATTGGGAGGTGCGGCCGTACAACTCTGTGTGCAGCGACCGTCCAAACAGTGACCAATCATCAACCTCTGCTTAACCTAATCCCTCATCCTGATCATGAGTAGCTCCATGCGTGTACACTTGATCCTGAATATACGTCCTGAATAAACGTGCTCCGTGCTGCGCGTCTGTTTTCTTTATAGCTGGGCGATAGCTTAGCTGGTTCTGGGAGTCTAGCTAGATGTAGGAGAATTTGCCATAGAGATTTCGGAGTCGGTTAGGCTTTACTAAGGTAGCGATCCTCTACACACATATTAATTACAATCTTGTTTATGTTGAACGTCGTTAGGAGTCAAGAAAGATTCTACACCCTACTGAGGAGTCTTAAATGGATACATTATGAACTATAGGCAAAACTAGATTCTCAATAACGAATTGTTAAAGTGCCCTGATGTAGTCACTTTAAAGTTCAATAAAACCTACCAACGAAGCCGTAGAAAGTCCGATGACCTCGATTTTCTTATCATCAATTCGTTGTTGTTGATCCATTCCTGACGAATGACCCCAGGGAACAGTTCCTGCACTATACCTAAAGACAGTCGTTCAATCATTTCAATACTATGCTTAATGTTATTTTCGCATTTAAAATTCGAAGCTTGATTAAGCTTACTTTGGAATGTTCAGAAATAGCAATACATGCGACCGAAGTTCTTGCAATTTATTGTTCATATTAACGCCATCGCACTAAAGAAAATTTCAAAATTCAGGAATTTTAATGCAAAAAAACAATTATCCAGTTTTATTTTAATGTCAAGAATGTCAAGGAAAGGAGTAGAAAAGTCGCACTATTTAACTAACTAATTTAGCACTTCAAAGTTAAAGGGCACTGATAATTCACGTAATGTTATCATTTTTAAGCGAATATTTGAAATTTATTTAGAAATAATGAGCTATGCATGAACCACGTATTCTATAAATTTATGCCAACTGGCAAAAATTTCGAACGAAGTTATAATTAATTTAATTAGGAATGGCGTGTTAGGCTCGATTTGCGCGCTTGAGTTCCAGTTAGTTATTTGAAACAAACTAACCACGAGGGTGACGTAATCGGAGAGATCTCGCCAGGTTCGCTTTATCAAATCCATTCCACCAACCTGAAAGGCAAACGTTTACTAATTAATCAAAATATTGTTAAAAACACAATCACTAACTTCAAGAGGCGTCATATTTACCCCAGCATAAAAGATCTTGTTCTTCAATCGACTGTTGAATCGATCTGGATTGGCTTCTGAAAAAGGTAACAGTACGATCACATTAATTCAAATAAAAGGAACCACCAATTAGTTAGAATTCATATTTTGAAAGAAATGTAATATCAAATAATAAGAAACAGATCAATTGAAACAATCATTTTATTTTCAAAAATATTCAGATGTTTGATGATTAAAATGAGTGACTTTAACAGCCAAACCATAATAGTATAACTTGAATGCCAAAAGGTTCATGGAGGAAATATTCCCTTAAATTTGAAGATGGGAACTGCGAGAAAATATCAATATTTTTGTTTAAAAAAATAGACTTGAACAAAAAAATATTCTATGCTTCCAATTTTGTTTACCTTAACAATAATTTGCTTGTTCAATGCATTAGGCAGGAGAATGGTTAGACCTCTTAATTAGCTAGCTCTGTGCCGTTAAAGACAGGTTAGCCATAACTCTAATGCTCTTAACTTTGACGTTCGTAAAATATCTGCTCGAAGTTACTTACGACAGACTAAAATGTCTCCACTAGTTAATAGGCCACAAATTTACTCCAAAAGCGGGAAGTGGAAGATTTATACCTGCGAATGCAAGGCAGTATGGCTTATAAAGCCTTCAAACTGAAGTTAAAAAGTGCTATTTAAGACCCATTCCCACTTCAAGGAAAAACCAACCTTTTCCCAAACCCTAATATGACTTCGCTACGCTTTCCCTGGTATTCAATTGCATTCCCATGATGAAAATTGTAGATGTTTTCTTTCCTTACCTCAGGTAAAAATAAATATCTTGAATTTGTGAACCCTTTGAAACGAAGTCAACGCCTAAGGTAGAGACCATTTTGTAAGCTAACCCCTTTACAGCTTCAAATTAATTATTCACAGCAAGATTGAAATAAAATGAGAAACGTAGTGTAAAAATGGGTAATGAAAGAGACCACAGAAGGCCTACCTCTCGTTAATAACATAAAACTAGGATAATTTGGATTTACTAGTATAATATAGGAAAGATAGAAAGAAGAGATCTTATGCACATCGATTAATTAAGTTAATCGATGATATTTCACAAAAGAGCTATTAAATTTGACAGGTATTCAGCTAAATACTCCCATTAAATGTATTTTACCATCTCCCAAATAAGTTAGTGATTAAGGTTGTTTTTTAATTTAATATCTTTTCTCCTCTAATAAATTTTGGAATAAAGTTTTCAACTCTAATGAAATAAATTAAATAGGTCTTCTGATTAGGCAAAAAAGGTTTAAAGGAAACTCGTTAAGCAGTTAAACGTTTTGAGAGTAAAAAATAGCATTTTTTTCAAAGTCGTAAAATAGTCCACCTCCCAACAACATTTGAAACTATTTTAGGTAATTTTTTGATAAATGTTTTTTCAACCGTCTACCCGTCTACACAAACCTAACGAATAGACTTTTGAAACCAGTTTAAACAAATTTAATGTTTAATTCGTTTCGCGTATAATGCAAATGGCTGGCTGGTTTAAATGCCTGCAATAATTCGTCAAAAATCTAAAATATCAAATCTCCAATCGTATTCAAATAATGCGGTCACAATTCGACATCGCAGACAAACACATTAAATGCTACAACACCAGTGCACTAGAATAAAAAACACAGAATTAATCCCAAAACTGTTCACTACTAAGAACATTCCTTTGCAATTCGATTGCGTTTAATGAGGGGTGATAAACCTTCAAAGGATCCGTCTGTATACGAATGAAAATAGCTCTCGATATTGTTTGAGGGAGAATTTTAATCAAACTTTCTGTTCCCTCCCCACCCCCTCTCGACTTTCTTCCACTTTGATGTTCCTTGCCCTCTGTGAAGCCCGAAGTCAACTAAAGGGGTTATGATGACCATCAAAACGCCTGCCATTTGATATAAATAAAGATTACCATATTCAAGACTATTCCATCCACTCCATTCATTTCAAAAATAATTATTGCGCAAAAAATTTGCCTTCACTCCATCTATTGTTAATAAATGCGTGAAAGGAACCAGCTGGGCAACTTTTCAGTTCAATTAAAACAATCTTTAAGACCCATTCTGCACACATTACTTTATATAAGGAAAATGAGTGGATAAAAATTTTTAAACGATAATGTAATAAACCAATTAAATCACAGTATTTTGAATTCCTTTTTTCCTAAGGAATCGCAATTGGCGGAACAAGCCTTGAACAGAAGTTATCATAAATGCACCATTTTCAATATCTTTGGAAAAGTCAACAAACTTAAAGAAGACATTCAGCATCAATAACGTCAATGACTAAATTTAACAATAAGCTGAAAAAAACTAGATTTTTTCCAAACAAGAAGAACAAAAAATTTGCTTGAACTTCTCAAACCTCCATTAAGATTTAATGTTGGGCCTCAGGTTAGGCGGTTCCTAATTGACAAGCGGTAAGAAAGTCTAGCTACATGAAATAGCTGAGAAATTTCAGTTTAAAACAATTGTTATTGAAGTGAAATTCAACCGACTAACAGCATATTCAACTTTTAAAGTCAGATGGAAATGAAATGACAAAAACGTTTAAATAAAGGCCCTGCCTATTTTCCGACACATACCTTGAGTGAAAGAGAAAAAAACTTTTAGCTACTCTAGTGAGAAACTCGAGTTTGCCATTAAGACCTAATTAGTTGGAGATGGCTACTCTGCTCACTGTCCATTTATAAAGTGAAATAAAATCCGTAGAATCCGACCTTGGTAACGTGGTTGTCTCAAAAATATGTCAATGACGTTTTATTCCAGATGCAATAGCAAAAATATACATTTGGAGACGAATTTGTTTTATTTTTACCACAATTTAATTGCAACTCACCTCTAGATTCATGAAACTCTAGTGCTGTGGCTGCATCAGCACCAAGAGAGAAGTAGTTGTTCATTACATTCAGGGGCAACTTATCCAACAGTTGAGCTCCACCAGACGAAGAGAGCTCCGCTTCATCTTCGAAGTCTGCGGCTTCTGTTGTCAACGGTCGGCTGGTAATGTCCCACCTAAACAGAGAAGGGAGATTGAGAAGAAAATGAGGTAGATAATGAACTTCTACTATATATCTCTACTAAATACCTCTTTACTAATCAGACATTTTCGTCGGTTGAAATGTCTTTGTGAGCTTAGGATGCTGCTATTCAACATAGGACTGTCGATTATGGCATAGATAGCTTTTAATAATTACTCTCTGAACGTCAGTTACTTATAATGCTAGACAATCTGTACTACTAACATCATGAAGTTTTTTCAGGTAACGTGTGTACTGGGATACTATTAGGAAGATTGATGTAATTTCATTAGAAATCTTAACATCTAGATGAACTTTTAATATCTAAATTGAATTAACTTCTATATACTACTATTTTTAGCAATTTGATATAGTTAGCTATCTGCCCATTTAACTTCAGCCACCTGTTATCATTCTGCTTCTACTAACACAATTGTTTCAGAAAAGAAACTTGCGGATAATATGCACCTGCATAAGACATTTCTCTTCACCCTTACCTACTGTACAATTGATCCAATCCTGTCAGAGCCAATCATTTGCATGTGAGATCTCTTCATGATGCACATTCTCCCAGCACTTATAAGCATTGCTTCTATCCAGTTAATTGCACTTAAAATAGGTCATTATGCGATCATTTGGTGTGTTAATGCCTCATTTCAAACCAAAGCATGCTTTCCTTTTAATTGGCTAGCAAGAAATGAAATTTTGGTAAGTATTCTTGTATTCAACTATTAAGAACGTCTTAAAATTATTTCACGGAGAGAGGCAAAATAGGCAGCATTGCTTTCATCGTCTGAGTTAATTAAAAAATTTGCAAATGCAAAATATAATTTAGATTTAAAATGATAACTCACCTATCTAGTAAAACAACGCGT
This sequence comes from Rodentolepis nana, assembly GCA_900617975.1. NCBI lineage: Eukaryota > Metazoa > Platyhelminthes > Cestoda > Cyclophyllidea > Hymenolepididae > Rodentolepis > Rodentolepis nana. The sequence continues at coordinate 13,078 of UZAE01012803.1, read as the reverse complement.
CCTTCCTCAACGGAAGTAAGGAATTTTGAAAGAGGTTCGTCAGCATATCCCTAAAATAAGATTATCAAAAAAAGTTTAATCACAATTTCCATGATAGATTCAAAAATATACATTGCATAATTGCTTTGCATCTAGGTCTTCTAATCAGTTGAAAGGGAGAGGTGGATTTGATGAGTAATATCCCTGCACAACAAATGGACTTAAATTTCTGCAAAGGGTTGTTTTATATGAAATGTATAGTTGGAATTAGCAGAAGAATGCGCTCTATTTTACTAATTAATAGCAATTATTATAAGTAAAATGTGGAGGATAACGTCAAACTGGAAAAAATGACAATTAACGATTACAGGAGAAAGAAAAAACTGTAAAATGGAATTGGGTTAACATATCTTATTTCACCTAGTTGGTTCGATATTCTTAATAAGAAAGAAAAGGAATTTTGCTTTCATATATTCAAAAGGTCTTCAATAGGTGCTTGTGAAAACAAAAGTTCTACTCTACTTCTTTGGAAACCACGTTATATGGAGAAAAAGCAAACTTTTCATAGTTAAGGTATTACTCTTGAAAACGCAATGGTAAATTTTTACAACATTTAATAAAATTAATTAATAATAATTAATAATCCAATATATGCCTACCGGACCCCATTGTAGTGTTCGCGCAAGGTCGTTTCCAGTTCCGAGTGGCAAGATTGCGACAGGCGGAGACGGATAAAGAGCAAGAGAATCAATTTCCGATAAAATCCACCCGACCGTACCATCACCACCACAAACAAGAATTCGAACATTCGGGAGTCGTCCAAATAGCTCCAAGCTACAAAGGAATCAAAATTTGAAACTAAATTTCGAATTCTGTTTGTTCAGAGTGAAAAAAGACAATATTCCGAGTAAATAAGTTATTTCAAAGTTATTGTTTTCAAAATTTTTAAACGACTCTCTGTCATATATTTTTATTTTTATTTGGAAAGAGAAAGTTAGAGTGCAATAACATGCTGTTTTGCTGTGTTAAGAGAATATAAGCATTCTTTTCTAATGTTCGAAAGCTATTGATATTTCTACAAATAGAAAAATTCAGATTCCAATCTTTGAGTTTCAGAACAGCCAAATCATCATTTTTTCAATATATTAAGTAAAAATGGAAGCAGTGAAATTAACAAAATTCTTTCAACGAAGTTGCAACACAATATGATACGTTTTCGGAGCTTTTTTTATTGCAAATAATGCACGATTAATCAATCGTCTATCTGAATTAGTGAAAAACCTCGCATAATAGTAAATTCAATTATTTACCATTTCAGGAATTAAAAATTATTTACAATACTTCATCCAGAATCATTAAGTTGCCTATATTTTAATTAGGAGATTGATTGCATCTTTCTTTTTGATTTATTTTTCATTTCATATGTAACATCTGGATGCCAGGATATCATGTGATTTCCAACCAGTCATTTTTCAAGCAATTCTTGTAGTGATCAGCACATAGATAAAGGAGTCTTTAAGTTTGCTGGATGTCATTGGTGAATGGATAGCGTCTAATTCATCAAGGCATTTTATTTTTGAAAATATTTTATGATGTTTTTGCACTTTTACGCATATCTGTGAATTACGCCTGCTGTTAAAATATCCAAAGCGTTAATATTTTGCATGAAACCCCATTTTAATATTGAATTTTATTATCATAGAATCGATGAGCAAAGATGGGATTTACTCGAATTCAGAAAGATAGGAATTCAATACGAAATAACCCTAAAAATAACCTTATCACATTTTCAGTCTAACTAGACTATATTGTAGTTGCAAAATGCACCATTATTAATTTCAGTCTCAAATTGTTATGGTACATAACCTAAGGCATTCGTTTCACTAAACAATGCCTTTAGTCAACTGGAGGATAAGAGAGTGGAAGTTAAGACTGAACCACTCAACTTTACTGGCAGTTTAATCAGCGAAATGCGCCCTCAAATTTCCATCTCTCGTCCGAACAGACTTAGTCATAGTTATTTTTTTCAAATGGTATTCTTAATTTAAATGTGTTAACGAGTATCGCTATGGGACTGAATAATTCAATTTAGTAACTAATTATTACTTTATTCAATTGCAAGGAGAATAATTTACTGTAACGACTATTATAATAGTATTTTACCTCGATTTTGACCTTAAGACAACTAGTTTTATATCTAGTGTACTTTTGCCTGGCTATAATTAATGTTAGACAGAACAATTTAAAGATAAAATGCCCAAAAGTTCAGAGAGCTGACTGCTTATCTAAACGAATATAACAATTTGAGCGAAAATTTTTGCTATTGAAAAATTGTCAAGTTGAAATAATGCGCACGGTCGAAATGCTAGATCTTTCAGTAATGAAGAAATATAGTAATTTTAACAGACAAGCTAATTAAATTCAAAATGTGTCGTTATTCCAAGCTAATTATCCAAAAAAATCAATAGTTGCAGTGCAAAGAACTATATATGGCTCTCAATTCAAAATTATTTATTATTTCCAATAAATAATGTTCTAAACAAACATTATTTCAAGAGAGAATGAGAAACGTAAAATATAATCTCCTCGGGATAAATATTTAATTTTTATACTTTCATTGTCTCCTTGTTTAAATGTATTCAAAACTGGAGCATCATTGAGTGTTAATGAGAATCTGTCTTGACTGAGCTCCGCCACGTTAAAATATCTCATTTTCATTTAACGTATTTGAAACCACGTTCAGTTACTCTAAAATGCATGTCTAACCTTGAGTACAAAGCAGTATCATATTCTAATAACACCTAATTAGATAAGCATACTTAATATATTTGAGAGCATAATCAATTCACAAAGTTATAAAAGGAATTTTTTTATTTGGAGCCGTACTTAGAACTGGGACACCATAATGATTAAAAGTTAAAAAGAAACAATAATCATTGCAAACCAAGTAATTAATCAATTATTTAGGTACAAACATCGCAAATGCGAGTAGCATATTGGATCATGACCACTCAAATCTTGAATTTAAACATTGGAACAGGGATGTGCGATAGACTTACCTCCACGTGGTGCACCCTGGGCAACGTATACTCATACGGCAAAAAAGTCTTTTAATCGGTAGTTGACTTCTGACTTCAAACTACCATCACCTCACTTTATGTCATATTCGACTACTACCACAGTACTCATATCACCTTTTTTCTACCTTCGTATCTGTCTCTTTTACATCTCTGAAACACTGTTCTGTTCCCCCCAACCAACTCAAATTTTTTCACTTTGATGTTCCATCCCCTCTGTGAAGCCTGAAGTCAGCTAAAGGGCTAATGATAACTGTCAAAACGCCTGCCATTTGATATAAATATAAATAAATACATTGGAACATGAAGAAAATGAGTAGTTAACGTAATTAATTTAAAGACGTTAATACGTCAGGCCCTTATACTAGACCGACTAAGTTAGTTCTAACTATTGTATAAACTAAATTTGATTGCTATTTATCAGAAAATAATAATGCAAAGAGGTTTAGTCAAAATAGTAACTTAACAAGACTAAGAAAGCACTATATAATTTTCCAAAGTTAAGATACCTGTCAAGAAATTGAGTAGACAGGATTTAAGAAAAGAAACTTCGAAAAAAGCAAATGAGTATATATATATAGTTGAAATTCTATGAATCTGTCAAGAAAACTTTAATATATTTCTAAATTGTCCAACCGCTAGCCCATTTAGTAGGCATTTTCTACTGGTAAAATAATGACATTTTAATAGTTAACTACGTGCGAAAAAAATGTTGAAAAAGATGCAGAAGACGCATCGGACCCATTTAAGACAAAAACCAATAGAATAGTGAATATCGGCTGCATTTATATTTGTGCACGCATCTAAAAATAAGAAAATGGCTTCAATGGGCTCAATTAAATGAAATGGAAACACTCGAACCTCTTGACGATATTCGATATTTGATGAAAGTATTGCTTAGCAATGCACCAACTCCAGTAAATCCTAAGGGGGGTTTGGGGGGAGGGGACTTGAGTCAGCCAATAAGCATAAGCCTTGGTGAGTCATTATTTAGAAAAAAGAAGTTGCTAGGACCAAACAGGAAGTACTCTTGGTTTATTTGCCCAAACTAATCCATTAATCAAGTGGTGCATTTCTCCTGTCAGTGTCGAAGATTAAGCCTTTTAAATAAACGTATACTAAGTTCACAAAATAGAAATGAAATTTTCAATTAAGGCAAGAGACAAAGCCACTCTAATCCGGGCCTCCAGTTGGAAATATTCATAGTTCCTTTTACACTTTTAGATCTAATCTTACGATCAGAGATTATTATATTAAATGTTTTTCAATGTTCTGCCTAGTTAACTAAATGCGATAAACAACAGAACAAGCACAGAATAGACCAACATAATATTCCCAGTTTTTAGACACAGATCGATACAAAATATCTTGAAATTATAATAGTTTAAGGTTATTTTAAGTGTAATATTCGTTAGTTAATCTTTGGACAACTGAAGAACTTGGAGTGTGGATTTCAGGACCTTTTGTCAAAAAAAATCAGTACCGATTCACTAAAGTTTCGACACATTACTTGACATGTCAATGAGGATTCAGAGTGCCCATATGCACTCATTTGCAAGACACTTGCTAAGTTGCCACCGTGTCAAGATGACCTCTTCCTCCTCCCAGCCAATTGAATAGTCCGAATTTCGAGACTCATAGACTGATTTACATGGCCTAACACTCTCCTTCTGAAGAGAGCGTCACTATTGCAAGAACTTCTTTGACTTAACCTGGGAATAAGTTAGTCATGAAGTGGAATTCCGATGATTCATACTTAGGCCAAACAATGCTGCCTTGCAAAATGGACGCACACTCGGTTACTTCAAGCAATCTCAACACCTGATTGGATTCTGAGATCAAGCCTGGGGACTGGTGGTTGAAATACTATTGCCACCTTCAATAACTGCATTTCCTCGAACTTTGTTGAGATTTAATTTCCGTTCTAAGAAACTAATCTTTTGATGTGTCAGTTAGAATTCCTAGGAAAAAAATGAGCATTTTTGTAGGTGAAAACCTAAATTTTCAAAAATTTGCATAGTTGTTTAAATGAGCTGACTAACATTACTGTTGTCTTTTTAGTTTTGGAGTAAATTTTACTTTCAAGGCATTGACGTGTTTTTATTGAGTTCTGGGTTTGTGTCCATTTTGGGAGGCTTAAATGATCTTAAAATTCTTTTACGGCCTTATTGAAACCTAAAATGGCACACTTAATGTAGGACTGCTTTATATTTTGGTAAAATTAAAACCACCATTACTTAAAGCCATTCGTGAAACGCATTTTTTGAGTATGGCCTTTGTAAATGAAAAAAAGAAACACCATAATCGATATCATGAGAGCAGCAAGCGGTGAAAAGGTGGTGGCTCTTTTCGAGATGAGTACTTGGTCATATTGTACGAAATATACCAATCGTAAGTTAGGTCTTTTATTTCATTACAAGCAATATCAACTTTAAAATTTCGATTTCCGTTGAACATAAAAACCGAAATTAAACAGTGCTTGCTTCCGCATTTTATTCACTTGTTAATAACAAGTTGAATATATATAAAATAAGCTTTCATTACTTTCTATTTTATGGACATTTTGAAATGTCCATATACAAATATCAAAATATTCAAAGTTCAAACAATTTATTTCAAACCCTTTTCTTAATTATCTTTTTTTCAGTCCTTTTTGATTTTATTAATTTTGACAATGGTTTCATTGACGAATGGTAGATTATTGCAAGTGAATATAAAAATCGATTTCTTTCAAGTGCGCATTCAAACAATTGGATTTGATAGGAAAGTGGTCCAATAAACAGGGCAGGAGTCGGTCTTTTTGCCTTCAAATATAATACTCCAATTTCACACTAGTTGATATAGTTTTGTTCTCCATTTAAAGTGTCTGAATAACTTCACAAGCACAGAGTACGGTGTCTATTGGAGAGTCGATTAATTTTGATTGTAAATCATGGCATTCAACAAAAGTGCTTCATCCCCTAGTAGCCGAGACACATGCATAATTGGCACCAGCTTTCGATAACGCTGTCATTTATTTCTATCTTTTAAGCAAAATAGAATTGAACGAAACCTCATAGCAAAGAACGGAATACTCAACAATCATGTGTCAAATTTAAGAATAGAAGAGAATCACTTTTGTCTAATAGATTAGCTCAAGGTAACTCATGAAGCAGCAAGCCAGTAATGTGGGAGTGACGAACTTATTTTGCTGGTCAAAACTACATTAAATTATAGATACACCAGCATTTATTGAGAAGGTCCATATGCTCTCTAGAATAACAACAAGAAATATCGATAAAGAATTTGTCAGATTTATTTCATTTACGAGCAGGACTAGAGAAAAACTGAATTGCAGGAACGAAACCTTGGAAATGGGCAAACGCATGATAGCTAGTGTCACAGTGACTTTCCCCACAACGGACGTGGGACATTCAAACCCATTTTCATAATATGATCCATTTAAGATACTGTAAGAAGCAAGATCCAAATAAGGGTTCATTATTGAACTTTCGACAGACAAGGCAATGTTAAACGAGAAGCTGCAATGGCTATTTCTGTCTCCAGAGTACTTCATAAGTCCATGATTCTCATTAGACTTCTAGAGTTTATACTGGTCGGCATGGTGTCAAGTGTTTTCCCACTGGACTGGGTCTACGTCTAAGCACTCGGTGATGACTGTCTTGGCTCACACTTATTTCTTACAATTTAATTCCCATAAAAACCTCATCCTGCCTTTCTCGTATTTTTTTCAACTGCTAGGTGATAAAAACTCTCTAATTATAATAGTGAAATGTATGGCAGCGCTTTCTAACTAAAAATACACCAAACAAATAACCTCCCAATAACCTACTTGAGATACTAAGACCATTTAAAAGTTTTTAAAGAGTGCGTGAGATGCGGCGGCATTTAGATATCATGTTGATATTTAAATTTCTGAACGGAGCATATTGCATTGACTTACGTCCCTGCTGCAAAATGCTATCGAATAAGATAACTGAAAGCATAAAAATCACCATGTAAATGGACAAAGACTTTCCTTCCTGCTTTTATTTCTGTACGTTTAACATAAAAGTATCAATCGGGAAGCATCTGAAAGAGGAATAACCGAATAATTTGCTTCCGAGAGACGAAATCGTTTCGTAGAAATTTGCTTACGTCCAATGTGGTTTCCCGAATACTTAACTTTATGCTTCAAGGAAGCTTCTACTTTCTTCAAATCTATTTAAGAGGGAAGTGAAATGATTTCAAAATCACTAATAACAGACGAATCTTAGACCTCTAAATATGGCAGATTTTTTAGACATTGCTTAATCCACGACGATTTATAGGAATAAAATTTTGTTTCCAGTAAAAATATGCTAACCATTTGATAACGCTAAATTTTATATTTTCGAACTTGATATTTTGCTTTAAATACCTTCAGAGATCTAGTATTTAATTAAAACAAAATAACGTAGGGAATCGATATAAAACGATATCAATGTTTTGAGAATCGATCAGCAAACCGCAGTTATTAAAGCTCTAACTCATAGACAACCAGAAGATAGCTCCCATATCATAGTAAAAATGGAGTCAGGTTGGGTCCTATTAAAAGAACGTAGGACATTTCGCGAATTTCTGCGCACGGTTAAGCATTCTGTCAGCGACATCAACTCAAACTGTCTCACATAAATATCCAAGAATAAAATCCATTGAGCCAATAGCATAATTACTCCCCAGTCAAATAGCAAATATTTTATCAAAGAGTGATTAAAGAAACCCATTCATAGACTAAAATCCTTCAAAATTAGGTAACCCGAGGGCACTGATATCAGCAATATTTCATTCTCTGAAAAGAATAAATACGAGCTAAATTAATCAATCAACCTACTGTAGATGAATAAAAGGAAAAGATGTTACAAAATAGAATTGTTGATGAGAATTGAAAAAAAACGCAGGGGTGATCTATCGTCCTCCTCCCATTCGTTCCTCTTTTGTTTGACAGGTTGTCATGTTTGAATTTTGCCATGCTTTTTGACACCTGAGGTTAGTAAATGCACAAAGGTGGTTGTACATAATTTATAAAAGGAGGGAAATAAACTGGCAGCTTATTAGGTGATTTGGTTGGTTTTGATAGGTCGGTAGAAAACGGATACACACGTGAATAGGAACTGTGACAAAATCGAATTGCGAACTTAAATCCACTTGCTCAATAACTTAAACAATTAAGACAAATAAAGTAACTTGAATATGATCTTAAAAATTCACGTGATTTTTTTCTCTCCTCGTCCCTGGGACAAAGTCTCAGTAGGATTAAAGTACATCCAGTTCTAAACCAATCTCTCTTCTCTAATTTCCCGAGGAATTAAAAGAACCACCTGAAAATTGCACGTCATTGTTACTCTCATATCTTTCAACATGATCTGAGTGACATATCCAAGTGATTAGAATGGAAGAATAAGGTAAAGCATTTACGTATAAGAGGGAGCCATATAGTCTTATTTTGGGACGATTATATCCTTGATACCTAGGTTATTATATTCGAAAAGGAATTTTGAAGAACTGATAACTTGATAGACTGAAATTTGGAAAGGTAAGAGAAAACCTTGACATCTATTTAAGATTTTGAAGGACTTCTTGTAATTTCGTGACTACTACTTCTGATTGCGTATTCTTGCATTTGGATCGAACTATTCATCAACGGATTATAGTAACAATTCCAAAGTACATTGTAAAGAAATACGCTTACTAGTGGTCTTAGGTCTCCGATTGCCTTGTGATTTCGTATGGCAGGTTATAGGCAAACTAAGAATCAACATTTGTCGGTGCAAAAATGTGGTCAATCACTACAGGGGTACATGTTCCGATCAATGTAACTTTTACACTTGAATAGCATTATATGGAAAGAATCATAGTTAAGATCGTATCTATGTGTGCCTCGTAATTTGGGGATTAGAGAAAATACAAGTCAATGACGAAAAATGGGCTTCCCACTACCACCTAATTGTAGAAACCCCTTCAAAATGTCTTAGATTTGGATTATACGATTATGCAATATCGGCTCCTACTTCTATAAACGTCTTAAGGGAATTCTAGCAAAAACGAAGGGATACATAATTACTAGCTGTATGTGAATATTTTCGGAATGCCACTGCCTTTTACGCCACCAACTAGATCACTTTTCTTTGACGTCAAAACCAGCAGCGGCTACCAGGTCCCAGCAGTGACATATGATTGAGGCATCAAAATGTCATTCTCAGTGTTGAAGCTAGATCAAAAGACATTCTCAGATAGCAGTCGTACTTTGTTCTCCCTTTTGCGAAATCCCAAAATCCCTGGGATAAAAAAATTGTACGCATTAGAAAAATAATTTTCATATAGGCAAACTATCTTTATAAATAAGCAGTGAAAGTACAGGTTTTCGGGAAACGGACAAGGAAAATAAACCTGACACCAATGTCATTCGAATACCTCACCGTTCGATGTCATAATAAAATTTCAGGTTCTAGACCGAATTCCGCATTCTTTTGCCTTCGTTTAAAATAACACTGATTGGTGCACTTCTACTTGCCCAAATCATATCCTAGATACAAACAATTTAATCTGTTTTAATTGACTTAGTTGCAAACAATAGGAACGCTAGCTTAGTAAATAATCGATTCCAATTTATAACTATGTGAGCGAAAATGCTTAAAAGCTGCCCATTTGAAATAAAGGCGATAGTTAAGTTTGCATTTAATTAAAACCAAACTTAATTAAAAATTGATTGCTCAAAATAATCTGATTTAAAAGAGCAAATTACTTTTTCCTCATTGGTTCTAACCAATTCCGTAAAAAAACTGCTGGAAATTGCACTGAAGTCAGTTATTACCTATTGGCCTAATAACGTAAGCCATCTTAGGAGGTAAAAGCCTGGAAGTTTGCTAGCACCCCCACTTTATGAATTCTTCGTGATTTCTCAAAAAGCTAAAGCATGACAACTCAGGAGGTGCAGACCCCCAGATGTGGAATACCTCCAGTTAGCCAAGAATAGAAGCTTATTTATAACTAAGTAGAAGATAGAAAATATGTAAAATATATCGTTCTAACAAATGATAATAATAGGTACATAATAAACATAATATAAGAGTCTATAGGGAGTCGATGAGGACGGGAGTCAACTGCATCTAAAAGTTAAGTGTTTGGAATCATTTCAACTAAATGACAGAATTGGTCTCTCAAACCTCCGAGTTATTAGCCTGCTCTTATGGCAAAATGACCGTGAATGAGTACGAAACGAACTCGTGGATAAGGAGAAAGATGAGACATTTCACAGGTCTGTTGTATTAAGATGAGTTAAGATGAATAAGAGAACTCAATTTTTAGCAGAACAAGCATTGACTAGGTTGATAAGTAAGAAATTTTGAATCATAGAATCTGAAGTAACGATTAAGCAAATATTGTATAAATCAATTTCTCAACCCTTTTATCCATTGTCGGACACTCCTAACCACAAGCATTCATCCATTTAAAACACTAAAGTCAATAGTCTACTTGCTGGTTATAGGCAACGGTTTCAATACACAAATGAGTTTTTTACTTGGAAATATGCATTATCACAACCTATCAATCAACCGACCTTGGCCTCTAATAAGTGGTAGAAGCGAAGCCACAGAGACCGTGCGCTTACGAGATGAGCAGTACATAGCATGGGTGGTCCAGCAAGTTGGTGTGCGCACGGTGGTTCGAATACCCGGGCAATTAGTCTAGACAAATTCCCGTCTTCAACGGAACCATCATTAATTACATTCTCCCACAAATAGTTTAGTTAGAAAGTGAATAAGGTGACCTAGGTATAACTGCACCCTTGTCTTTACCCTCTGAGTCATTATGAACTGTGGCCTGGCGTTGCCTAGTGGGGTTATAAACAGTATAACCAATATGAAATAAACGAGTTGCGCTGTCTATTGAGGTTCATGGTGAACATTTTCCCTATTATTATAAACCGTTAACCGATCAGGTGTGAAGTTATTCTATCTTGGTCATCTGGCACATCCTTCTATTCGGACATGGGAACACAAACAGTTATATTTTGGAATGCTGAAAACAGTTTCATGTTCAATTAAATATTTTCAAAAATATGTAATTTAAGTTGTTATACTATGTAATTAACTATATATCTATCCAATCATACTATCTTTTAAATATTGTCAGAGATATAACTTTTTAAATGAGGAGTTAAAAAGGTAAAGGTCAGTTTTAATGATTTATAATCTTCAAAAGAGGTTTACCAAACATTCATCAGAGGCCTATTATCCCCTATTTTAATTTTATCTTTACAGTGGATTTAGAGTCGAATTGCGCATATACATTCAGTGAGAACCAATTTTTCACAACTTCTTGACAGCTCACAAATATGGGAATATTAAGATTACCTAACACTAAGGAGCCGATTCGATGTTTATCTATTCAAAAAGTGGACAAAACCAATCAGTAAATAGTAGGAATCAATAACTTTCGTTTAAACAACCAAGCAAGAATGAATCAGAACGAAGAAAGGAATCGATTTTCCATCAATCTTTGCTTTAAAAGCGTCCTCGTTAGTGCTGACTTGTCACATATCACAAGAAAATTCCCTATCTCTTCCCTAATCGATACTAATTACAAAAATATGCATAAAATAGTACACCTAAAGAATCTAAACTCTTTATAGTTTAATAAAAATTGTTAAACTATCACAAAACAAACTTATTTCCAAGGAACTAATTTGCTATAGGTTTAACCGATATGACGTCTTACTGTATGAATTAAATATCGATCACAAAATGCTTTTTCATGGTACACAGAAGAGAAAAAAGGACAAAAACTAATTTGGGACGAACAATAATCGCCATATAATACAAAAGAAGCATGTTTATCAATTCAATGAATAGATGGCTTTGTCATACCTTACAATCATAGGGAGCCTTGGAAATCTATCTAACAGCATATGTATAAACCAATTTTGATGCGCAGAAGAAAGGGGAAAATGCAAAAGATTTTTTTTATTGGTTGCAGTAGATTTTGTGTAAGAACATTGTTTATTGTTGGTTAGTTTAGTAATTTAAAGTTGAGAATACAACTGGTGGTTAGTTAAGTGCTATAAAATCATGATTTGTTATTACACATAAAAAATTATTTGCATCTTAAAATAGCAAAACCGGCTTTATATCAATTTATCAATAATAAAATATCTAAAACTCACCCAAATTTTGGTCCACCTTCATTGAGAGCAAAGACTTGTCTCGGATTCAGAATTCCCTGAAACTTTTTCAGCAATCTGACTCCCTGATTTCCACCAGCTTTCGGGTTGATGAACACCACAAGAGGACAAATGGCATTTCGACAGGACGGTTTCACAACAAAAGGAAATTCACAAGTCACAGAAGATGCAGGGCGAGGTGAGGTGAGGGGAGAGGAGGAAGGTGGAAGGGGGGATAATCCAGTGGTAGACACTTTTGAGGTCACCGCGAGGTCATCAGAAGATGTGGACGTCCTGTAGCGCATTTGAAGTACTTCAAAAGATGAGGAAGGCTTAAGTACCACTGGAGCAAGGCTGAAGGCTGGATTGGATGGACTTCGATGGACTGAGACATTTTCACTTTCCCGAAATGACTTGAATTGCAATTAATATTCTTTCAGTAATATTGACATAAAGATTGCGATACTAAATTTGGATTAAGTTATTGTCAGACTAGAAGCTTGACTCATGAGAAAAATTATTTACGCAAACTCAGGTGGTAGCAGGAGCTATATCAATAGCTTGTCTAATTTACTTCTCCATAAGTATATTTACATACAAACACCAGAAATTCGTCCTTTATAGAATATTATCATAAAAAAGAAAAATGAATTCTTAACAAGGAGAAAAACTCCAGCATCGCGAAGGCAAAACAAAAGCTGAAATGGAGCTCCTTCATTTCCTCGTGGTGTTAAATCCATCGGTTACACTGAATATCCTTTCCCATCAGCTTTCACCTTAAAAGCTGGATATTAAATTCCTAATTTCTACTAATGAATCAATCTCTTCCTCTCTCCCCCCC
>UZAE01012802.1:0-31469 GCA_900617975.1 Rodentolepis nana | reverse complement strand
AGTCAGCCTTCTTGAAGTTCCATTATAGGTTAGTTGGCACTTTCCTTGTCATGCTTTTGCTCCCGATGGTAATACTAGCAATGACTGGTTTGTGACCAGAACCAGGATCGTCAATTATTTTGCCCCGTGTATGTTCGCTGATGTCACTTGAAATCAGGAGTAAGTCAGGAATTGTTCTGGTTCCATTGTAGTGCAAATGTGTAGCAGGATTCTCATTGCTGTAAATAAATTCCAGAGGGTTGCTGTTTAACATGTCTTCAATTTCCTTTCCAGCTATGTTTGTATTCTTATAGCCCCATCTGGTGGAGTGGGCTTTGAAGTCGCCTAGTACTACAGTTTTGTGTGAGATGTTCAGAAAATCAAAGTTGGAACTTTTCTGGGGTGGATTATAAACTGCATATATCTTGAAGTGGTTTTGACATTTCCAAACATTTAATCTGATTATTTCTCTTATGTCTTGCGTCTAGCCCATACTCTTGATTAGATCGAAATGTGATGTAAGGCCTTCTTTTACTCCAGTTAGAATTCCACTTGCAACTTGCCGGTATTTAGGTAGATTGTACAGGGTGTAACCTGGAAATTGGTAGAATTTAAGTTTGTCATCCGAAAGGTTTGCTTCCATAATTGTGAAAATGTCGACATCATAGGTTTGTAGGATATAATTACTCTAATTGTGAAAATGTCTACATCATAGGTTTGTAGGATATTCTGTACTTGGCCCTTTTGGTCAGGTTTGTAGGATTTCTGTACTTGGATCTTTTTGTCCTGTGACATCCCTCCAGCATTCCACTGGAGGATCTGAAGACGTTGCGATTCGCCCTGATGAGGGCGATTTCTCTTATAGCCTTGTTTCAATCTATTCATAATAAATAGAAGTCAAATCAAATTCCGAGTGATAGACTTTTTTGCCGTACGAAGATACGTTGTCCAGGGTGCACCACGTGGAGGTAAGTCTATCGCGCACCCCATATTCATTATTGTAAAAGAATACCTTCTGCCAATTCTTCAATGTAATTGCAAACATTTTGAAAAATTCTAAAGACAGAAACAGATCATTTTGACCCAATACGTCGAAATTTCGAACTTCCACAATTTATGGTATTCCTAATAGGTATGACTTTGGTTTCTAGAGTCTAGTAATGCAAGAATACATAATTGTTGGAGGAATGACCTTGATATTAAAATTTTTTATTTGGAGTTTATTCGTTAAACCACTTTTGACATTTTAAATAAATAAAAAATAATTTGGCATCTCTCTTTTGAACTCAGACTTAACAGACATGGAAATTGAATACTATACCATCGACTTATAAATAATAATTTTAAAATATCCAGATACATCCTCTCTGCTTTATGTCGGAGCACCCGAATATGCGAGTTATAGTATTTGCATGAACACGGGCTTTCGTGGGAAAGTACCAGCCAGTGAAGAGAGGAACAATTTTTCCAGTTCCATACTGTCAAAAAGTTGACTCGGAATTAAAATGAAGTGGAAAATTTAGCTGCTGCATTTCATTTGCATTTAGATAATTAATGTGTTCGTTTCAATTTTTATCTTGTGGTGATAACTTTAAGTGGACTTGTAAAGTTGCTAATTAGGTAAACAAAATAAGATGACATTGCTATGACATTCCATCAAGAATATAAGCAGAGATGTTTTTGATGTCCTAATTGCCTAAATTATGCTACACTAAATCTCCATACGCGAAATTATTTGCTTAAGCTAACTTCAAAGCAGATGCTAAACATATGTTCAAAAAGACGGTGGTAACTAATATGATCAAGCCTACATGTTATATATTCCTAGAATTGGGGTGTGCGATTGACTTACCTCCACGTGGTGCACTCTGGGCAACGTATACTCATACGGCAAAAAAGTCTATTAATCGGCAGTTGACCTCAAACTAAGACCCCACCGCATTTCATATTCGACTAATTCCACAGTACTCACCTTTTTTCTACCTTTGTGTCTGTCTGTCTGTCCCTTTTACGTCTGTGAATCATTTTTCTGTCCCCCATCTAGACTTTTTGCCACTTTGGTGTTTCTCTTCCTTTCTGTGAAGCACGAAGTCAACTATTGGGCTAATGATACCCATCATAACGCCTGCCATTTGAAGTAGATATTCCTAGAATTTCTTAAGCAACAGCCCAGGATCGAAGTGTGCAGGTAGATTGGGGATCGATAGATAAAAAAAACCAAAGAGGGACTATCAGTTTATAGACTAGTGAATGGTTGTCACAGGTATTAGGTCAAAATTTGTTTATTTACTTCAAATGGCAGGCGTAATGATAGGTATCATTAGCCCTATTGTTGACTTCGGGCTTCACAGAAAGGAAGATGAACATATAAGTGACAAAAAGTCGATAGGGGGACAAAATAATGATTCACAGACGTAAAAGAGGCTGACAGACACGAAGGTAGAAAAAAGGTGAGGTGAGTACTGTGGAAGTAGTCGTATATGAAATGCAGTGGGGTCTTGGTAGTTAGAAGCCAGAAGTCAACTGCCAGTTAATAGACTTTTTGCCGCATGAGTATACGTTGCCCAGGGTGCACCACGTGGATAAAAGTCTATCGCACACCCCCATTAGATCAAAATTGGAGGCGTACGANCAGTTGACCTCAAACTAAGACCCCACCGCATTTCATATTCGACTAATTCCACAGTACTCACCTTTTTTCTACCTTTGTGTCTGTCTGTCTGTCCCTTTTACGTCTGTGAATCATTTTTCTGTCCCCCATCTAGACTTTTTGCCGCATGAGTATACGTTGCCCAGGGTGCACCACGTGGATAAAAGTCTATCGCACACCCCCATTAGATCAAAATTGGAGGCGTACGAAATTCGGTGAAAACTTTACTCCCCAAATTTTGAGTATTAATACCAAGAGGAAGGAAAATAGAACAGGTCAGAAGGAGAATTTGAGTAAAAGAAAACAAGTAATCAAATAATTCTGGTGCATTCTGTTTCACAACTCTTGTACTTTTTCGTACAAATGAGTGTACTCCTGCCATATAGACTTTTAATCCCTCTATGTTTGGAAGCTTTGTAGCGGTAATAAGGTGAAAAACATTTGTCTCTGGGGTGGTATGTAAAAGCCTACAATTAATAAAAGGAAATATTAGGTTAGATTTTCGGTAATAAAATTGTCATTATTAATGGGAGTATATAAACCACTAAAGATTATGAATCTTTTCATAAAATAATTCTGAAATAAGCTAAAATTATCGTCATGATGTTATTTAAGAGACATAGCAATTATTTCCCCTGATTTTTAAGAATCTTGTAGCGGATTAGCTACCTAACGAAACCTGACTAAGCTCAGAAATCTCTGTGGTAGATTCTCCTACATCTAGCTAGACTCCCAGAACTAGCTAAGCTATAGCCCAGCTAACAGAGAAAACTGACGTATTCCACGCAAAACGTTTATTCAGTAAGAATGATGTAGATAAAGTGAGCACACCTTGGGCTTAATCATGATCGGCATGGCCACTGGTGGTACGTTTACTGCGCGCGAAGTTGTACGGCCGCACCTCCCAATCGTGGCGTGCGTGCATTCGATGACGCGTTAAGCAACGACGTGTCCCACAATCTTGACAATTTCATTAAGCAGATTAATTATAAAAATTCCATTCAAGATGTATGTAAAATTTTAAATTTTCATTTGAATCATTTTTGAATCGTAACTTAGTTTATTTATTGATTTTAGTATCGTGATAAAGCAAAGTTTTCTAATGAATCCAGTGATTTCAACTTTGAAATGCCAATGTCACACTATTTGTTTATGGCATCCAGTTCTACTTTGCTTAAGAGTTTTGCGATTACATATTCAATGACAAATATCCTTTATAAATAAGGAAATATCCAGACTTTTTAATTTTGCTTACCCAAACAACTAATGTATTTAATTGAAATATCAAATAACTAATTTTTCATCACTCTGCATTCTTTCAAAGTTTTGGAATGAAATCATAAGTATTTGTTTGTTTTATAGTCACTTTTCGATATCTCTATTATGAATGAAAAAATTCACTTTCGGGTATATTTTTACCCTATAAAATAAAATTTTATTTTCACCTTATTCATGTTATTTAACAGTTAAGAAGCTTTTCTGAGAGCACATTGGTTTGCGATATAATTAAAAAAAATGAACCTCTGTAACAAACTTATCTTGAGAGAATTTGAGGCATGCTCCAGTTTCTCCATGCCACATCTGGCCGTCTTGTCTTCACAGGCACTTAAAAACAAACGCCCTTACCTCTTGCCTGTGGATTTGTGGAGTGAGGGCTACTGTCAAGGCTGAACAAAGAAATCCTATGCGCGCACAGACAGACTCGTAGGTGCGGTCGTGTTTTCCTTCTCGCGTATGTAGCTGGTGCGTCGTGCGCCCAGAGACCTCCCAGCCAAACGCCAGTCAATAAACTCTAGGGTTGGGGGGTGGGGGGGGGGGGGGGGGGGGGGGGGGGTTAACAAATCCTTCATTATATATAATGCGTAAGCTCCCTGTCAGTCATAATGCGTTTTCCAGACAAACGTATGCACACCGTACGTCTGTTTCCTCCAAATCTTTGTGGTAGCTAGGCTAGTCATAGGAAGCTCCCCGGGGTAGGGGGTTCTTGCTATTGAGATTACTGTGCACAAGCCGAGCCTTATAAGTGTAGTAAACCGTTGCAGGTTGGAAGACTTAGTTAAAAGGACAAAGGAGTTTATTTCTCCTACTTTTCCTGATATAACTCCAAAATATGATAACTGGCCTGCAATATCTGACTGTCAAGTAGGAATATGTTCACTTAAATCTGCACTACAGTGTTAATGCAACTGATTTGGCATAGGGCATTAAGTTAAAATTGAAGATGTTAACAGCTTATTTGCCTAATGCAGTAACACCAAATTTTAATCAGATTGGTTTAAAATCTTGAGACATAATCGCACAATCTTCGCATATTAATGAATGATTAGCAACAATACTGTTTGGGATTAAACACAATAAATTATATCAACGTGTGATACAATTGATATAGGGAAAACCTCCCAAGAATTTATTTGTCGGTGAAACCGAAAATACATGCCACTTTGCAGTTAATATAGCGTCATTTACTCATATAAGACACTTTATTATTCAAAATTATGGAATAGGTTGATATCGTAAGGCATTATATGTGGAGTTGCAAATGCAACCAATGAAAACTTTGTGAGGTCCACTATTGTCACCTCATCATTCGAGATATGGCTTTCCAAAATGTCTTGAACTAATGATGCAGTAGTAACTTTACATTTTTTCCTTAGAACAGCTATTCAAATAACATCTTTAATTATGTATTTCCATACATCAAGACCCTCGAAAATCTTTGAAGCAATGGCTAACATGTGGAACGTGTGATGTTCAACTTCGTCAGAGGCATTCGAAGTGGAAATTAGGAAATCAATCGAACTCCACTTCGACTGAACTTCAGAATTATCAGATCAATGATTTTTAAAATTAGGTCGCCCTCCAAAATATTCATTCATGATTTCACTTTTTCATTGTAGGTAAAATCTTTGGTCTTACGGTGACTGATCCACCAGTACACATCGTATTTCTATAATAA
Source organism: Rodentolepis nana (assembly GCA_900617975.1). Lineage (NCBI taxonomy): Eukaryota > Metazoa > Platyhelminthes > Cestoda > Cyclophyllidea > Hymenolepididae > Rodentolepis > Rodentolepis nana. Next base: position 25,884 of record UZAE01012802.1, on the reverse strand, counting down.
TAAGGCTTAACTATACTCAGAAATATCTATGGCAGATTCTCCTACATTAGGAACGATTACCAAAACTAGTTAAGCTACCACAAAGCTAAAGAGACGTACTGGCGTGCTAGGGTGATGTATCTAGATGATGTGGAACTTAATCCTAATATACCCTTTCTGGCATGGTGATAAGTTGGAAAACTACCTACTGATTTGGTCGTTGATCGATCGAGAACGTCTCCAGTCACGCTTGCTAAAGTTGTGTTTCCACAAGTTGCCTCTCATCTAATTTCTGTTTGCAACGTGTCTATGGTACCTGGATTATACATTTTTTATGTTTCATTTCCGCGGACCTAATGCGAAGAATGAAATTCTTTGCGCTGTTTCTTCATTCTTACACAACGCCTCCTTAAAAGTATATTTAAGGTTGCCATAACCATCATTTCGTGTGCACCTACTTTTCCAAGGTTAAATTTCCGAAACATTTTGTTAATATTGTGCTTGATTCTCATACTTTTAACGGGCAGAATATCTTTGATTAAATATAGCACCAATCAGAGAAGTGGATTTTATCATGTCGTGGCCTACCATATTGATGAGGTGAAATTTAGTGTGTCAATCAAATGAAAATGATAGTCCGTTTCCTGTGCGCGGTAAAGCATTGTTTCGCCTTCCCTTTAGATAATTTTAAGCTATTAAAATGACAAAATTTTTAGACTGATATGGCAAACATCACCTGCCTATTCGAGATGCCCCAACGACCATTCGAATCCTAAAGAGGACAAAAGTCTCTCTACTAAATTCTCTCAGTTTGCATTGACTTCGTCCAACATTAGTAGTGTGAAAAGTATCGTAATCACTGAGACATTTTCTACATTACTGCCACGCCCATCATTGTTCTCATGCGTATTAATATAACAAAATGCTAATTTTCCAAAAAAACATTTATTTATTTTTCCCAACAGCCTTTTATTACTATACTGGATTTAATGCATTTAACAATTAAAGAATTAGGAAATTTATATAAAACTCTAAAATGTCCTTTTAGTTACAAGATGATCTTTCGTTAACTGGATGTTTACTCTATTTTTACTTTCAAATGATATTTGTTGCATGATTATTCCTTAATTAAAAACTACCAAAATAAAAGCGTAATGAATCAATTTCTGTGGAATGGTTACCCCTATTTTATTCTTCAACCTTCAAGCTTAGTTATAACTGAAGTTGAATATAAAATAAAGCTTTATTCATGGTAGTAATAGCCATCGGTCTCCCCCCTCATGTCTTGGTTCTCACGGTGCGCGCTTCAAAAAGACATCTTTTAAAACAAAACTTCAGCGGCTTAAAAGTCCTATTTAATGCTAAAACAGTAACTTTTAAATTTGCACCGGTCTTCTATTAAATTTACTTCCAAAACAGAAATTTAAGCATTGCTGAGCTGAGTTAGTTATTCATAAAACTTTGAATAATGTTTACTCAACTTTCATTCTCACTTCAAATCTGCCAATTTATTTGATTTACACTAGACTGTGAAATGCTTGCTTTTTCCCAATACATCAATTTTATGCTGTTAAGCATTGAGTACTGTAACTTTCCACTCACTTGCATAAGCGCAGCCAATCTTGATGATTATTCGACATTTTCAGCACTAGTGCAAGTTTATTTTCATCAAACACATGTTAATCAATTGTTTAATATATATTTTCATCAATTTATAAAGCGCTATCTAATTGATTGCCTAAAAAATCCTTTGAAATATGTCCACTTGTAATTTTGATAATTTTGTCGACCAAAATCACAACCCGTATGAGTCAATTAAATTTTTTCTTTTAGTGACTATTTTTCGAATTTGGGTAAGTTTAAGTGAAGTCTCAATTCAGTTGTAAATGGTAAATTAAATTTATCTGCTTATTATACGTAAGGTTTAGCAAGTTTGGTTAATAAAACAGAATAAATTAAGAGACTTAATAAGAAACAGCAATTTTGACGAATTATAAGCATAATTATGAGGTAATTCACATATTTTTTTTCTTCATTCAAAAATGTGACTGTATTTATTGTATTAATCCTCTGTTATCAATATATCCGAATTTGTCATCATTTTTGCCTCTGTACTACTGATTTTGTTTAAACTGGAGAAAAATATAACTTTGATGCTTATTCTGAAATAGGGAAAGCCTCTCTTAATATCCTATTTTTCCCCTCGACTACGCTACTCTACTTCTTAACAAATTTCAGCTACATGAAATAATTGGTAGACCTTCTTCTTGGTACCTTCTGGTTATCTAGAAGAGCTTCAGTTGATTTCATATTCGCTCAAACCCACACTTTATGTTTGATAAATTCTTCCGGAAGGGATGGGAAATAGGGCATTTAAGACGAATTTGATCATTTAATTCATGCCGTTAGTAAATCCATCACATTTTTAGGTGAGTGCTAAATATGGAGCCGCCCAGAAAACCGCATCTACCATGCTTTTCATTTGGCCCATAACGTATATATTTTGACCAGAAACATTTTCTTTTTTGGATTATGCAACTGAATAACGCATTTAAAGCATCTTCTTGGAAAGATCCTCATCATTTGCCTTATTGCCAGCATTAACATTAGATTCTGATTTTTATTAAGTATGCAAAATAGTTCCTTTTAAAAGCCTTGTGCTAGAAAGATTCGGGAGAAGATGAATGGTAAAGAATATCATAGTTTTGACCAGAGAAATAAAGTTAAGAATTTTACGTACAATGGATCTCAACAGTAGTCCCTTTTTTAGATTTATACAATTGCTAAAATCTACTAAAATTATCAGTCCATGGAAGACATAATTTTGGAATAAACAGAAAAAGTTATCAAATCAGGCGATTTGTGGGTATTTTTGGAAGATCAAAATAATTCAACATAATCGTAATTAGAATCTATTTTAATCTGAAACATTTATATCTTGTACCATTGCTCGCCACATTATTTACATATGTTAGATATTTACGGGGAGGAAGCCTGCTTTCATTTCACATGATTACGCACGAAAGTAAGAGGGATAAAAATCAGTTAGCAGAACTAATTGAAATAGCATGCACATTAAACCTGCTCTTTCTCAAAATGAGCCAAATTTTATTGATTATTGATTTTTCTCGTACCATGCTTGCCAATCCAATAACTAACAAATCGAACAAAGCATAGATAAATTGATAACTAGATATGAGCGAATTTTAGCGAATGTATTTTAGGAGAAATATTTTAGGTTAAAATATTTTTTAAACTCATAATGTTTAAAGTATTAAGCAAACAGGGTCTAAATAAGAATACAAAAAGTATATATATATATATATATATAATTTAGCTTTTCAATTGTGTTACATCAAACAAAAGTGAGAATAACTATTTGAAAAACAATAATCAATTAAACTATTAAATGCTGTTGTTGAGTATATTTTATGTTATATCTTAAAGTTAAATAGGTACGATTAAATTTTTTATTGTTGTTTTCTACTATTGACGGGCTAAAACCTTGAAAATCTTAGGCAAGGTGTTGCGCATTTTACGAACGGGTCACACTGTCTGCCACACGGTTTCTTCCAATCTGATTACTTGAACGTTATAAATGACTTATAACGAAATCAATATTGCCAAAAATTCTAAAGAAAACCTTTGTGCAGAAAAGCTGCGGAATAAACATAAATTAGTCACAGCGTTTCATTCTTCCAAAGGACTTATGCAATTGCATATCGATTCTTTTAACCACTTCATTGAAACGGAAATTAAAAAAATCGTCGAAGCAAATAAGCGCGTTAGTTTTCCTTCTGCAAATTGGTGGCTCGAATATAATGACGTTTACATTAAACCACCTACGGTATATGATGGAAGCGTCGTCGGAAGCCGCGTCACTCCTCATGATTGTCGACTACGTGATCTTACCTATGCTGGTGAAATCCTAGTGGATATCACTTTCACTCGTCAGAATGAAATTGTCACGAGGAAGGGAGTTTTTATTGGAAAAATGCCGCTAATGTTAAAATGTTCCGCTTGTGCTTTACACGGTATGTTTAGTTTTTTTGTGTGCGCTTAATCTTTTGTTCCTCTTATTCCGACTTTAATGTCACTCACTTTTATTCAAAGGTAAGAGCAAGTCCGATTTAACGAAAATGAAAGAAGATTATTACGATCCCGGTGGCTACTTCATCATCAATGGAATTGAGAAAGTTATTCTAATGCAAGAGCAGATGTCAAAGAATCGAATCATTGTGGAAGGAGATACCAAAAAAGGAATGGTCTGCTCAGTGACTTCCTCCTCAGCTCAGACGAAGTCGAAAACAAATATCCTTTTAAAAGACGGTCGATTTTATCTCCAACATAACTCCTTCACCGTGGATGTTCCAATCGTCATTGTGCTTAAAGCCATGGGCTTAACTTCCGATCATGAAATTCTTCTCTCAGTGGATTGTGAAGAAGCCATTTGGACTAAAGTCGTACCTTCCTTAAAGCAATGTAAGGAAGCTAAGGTATTCACCACATTGGAAGCTTGCAGGTGGCTTCAATCCAAGCTGAAAACGCCGAGATTCCGCAGTGCTAAAATTACAAATTTGGGAGGCAAGGCGACATCAGATATCACCGACCGTGATATCCAGGCCGATATTCAACGGATGCTGCGGGATATCATCGTGACACACGTTCCCATGGAGAAAATGAATTTCCAAAATCGATTCCTTTTTATCGGTCAAATGATTCGTTATCTGATCCTCCTTGAAGACGGCCAGATTCCAGTAAATTTAATTTATTTTTTAACTCTTCTTTTTGAATATCTATTTGTAAAACCATTTCTTTATTCATTACGTAGCCAGATGATCGTGACTTCTATGGTAACAAAAGAATTGATCTAGCTGGATCCCTTGTTGGTTTGCTATTTGAGGATGCATTCAAAACCTTCAATGAAGACCTGTGGATGACTGTCTCCAAGTTGGATGTTAAGCGACGAGTGGGTCCGTTTGACATCTCTAGACATATTAAAACATGGCTGATTACTGACCAGCTTAATCGAGCAATATCCTCGGGTAATTGGATTATCAAGCGTTTCCGTATGCAAAGGCAAGGAATTACTCAGCTTGTCAGTCGGCTATCCTATGTTTCTGCTATTGGTCATATGACACGTGTGACAAGTTTATTTGAGAAGACAAGAAAGGTATGTACATCTATTTAATTTTTTGGTAAATGTTATCTAACTTTTTTGTGTACTGCTCAATAACTTCCAAAAAATTTACACTGGCCAATGATTTTATTGATATTCCATTTAAAATATTGCTATTTTGATTTTAAGAGTCACTATGCATTGAATTTTTAAGGCTTTCAATTTTCAGAATTATTGAGTTCTTGACTTGCTGAATTTCAAATGTTTATTTTGCAAATTTATACTTTGAAATATCGTGTTTCCGATTGTGTTAGGACAAATTCTTTTTATTTTTGCATTGAGCTCTTGAAGTAACTTTTAGAGTTTAAATTATTTGTTTATTTTTATCATAAGCATTAAAAAGCGTGGAAAAGAGCTGCACTTAACTTAATTGCCAACCTGCGATCGTGTAATAAAGGCTAAGCAAATTCCTTTTATCTAAAGATGTAAGAAAAATTTATTATATTTCTCCTTAATTAATCTTTCACTAATTTAATGTTAATGAGAATTAAAGTGGAAGTAGGCACTAATTCGTTTTTCACAAATTGAAAGGTTCTGAATTTGGGGTCATTCTTGGCACCCAATTAGGTTAATATAAGTGTACTTATGAGCTTTACTATTTTTAAGCATTTCTACTTTGCCTTGCACTTCAAGAAACCAATTAACCGAGATACCGTGACCAACCACATCATTTATTTTCGGAATATCGCTGACACGAACAGCATATAAGCTTTAGTTTATTATAGCCATTATCCAATGGCCCATACTCCTCAATGCGTCCACGTTCACTATCGTAGTGGCTTGCTGCTCCTCTTGTTTCTATGGCGTGTATCACGTACTGGCATCATCATATCACGTGACTGTAACATATTGGGCACTGCTTCCAAGAATTTCAAAAATAACTCACCTCTGATATTTGCCATCATATTATAATGTGGCATTTAGAACTGCTTGGATATATAGAGTACACTTAGTTGATCATATTCAAATTTTTCTGTCTTAAGTCGAGTTTGTCAGAGTTACCGTTTTATAGTGTTAGCAAAAGTACCCCTTTCTTCGATTTCGTTAGTTTGCTTTTAGTCGATATGGACAGTCGTTCTTTCATGCAGCTCTGTATATAACAGGATGTTTTTAAAAGCATCTCTAACTTTCAAACTGTACTTCTAATTGAAAATATTTTCAATTCGTGTTTACTTCATCGGGGCATATAATGTCTTGTGTAATTATTTGGCTATGTGTAGCCTGGAAATTAGTCATACTCAGGTCACGGTATCAACATTTGTCAGCATTCTGACAATCTTTGACAAATAATTCAGTACTTTAGGTGTTCCACGCCAACACATGTCCTTGTTTTTATTTGAATTTTCATTTGTTCTCTTCTTGGGTGACATTGCCGATACTTGATGTTCTGAAGGCACCCAGAAACCTCTTCTCTACCATCATTTTGTTAGTACGTGACCATTACGATTACTACCACACCTTCGAATGCATTTCGAAAAACGTGGTACTACGTGTATACGAGTCTAAATTGTGGATCAGCTCTACGGTTAATGAATTGGCTTGGCTAGAGTGGTTGAGCAGGCGTTCCCATTCATCGTAAAGAGATGTGATGGAATCGTGGTCTATATGGATTTTTATAAAGGGACATTGAGTGGATATAAGTTCTTTGAAGGGTGGTTGCGAAAAAATGAATGGAAACGGCCATTTTGCCCTAAGACCAAAATCCTCTTTTTCATTAAGTGCCATGATGATTAGTCTTTTGTTGACTTCTTCATTTTTCTATTCTCCATATCAATTTTTTCTGCGAGCCGTCGTGCGTCTGTTTGGACTCTGAGAAACGTATACAACAGTCAAAAGGACGCTCCTCAAATCATGTAGACTAAATCTACCAGACTATCATGGCTTTCGGCTGTCCTTCTCCTCTGAGGGTGATGTGCCATGATGTCTTCCACAATTTTTTTATATAAGGTATTAGTTTGGGTTTAGATATCATCGTGGAATTTCTGGACGATGTGGCACTTACGTGCTAAATAAATATACAGTAATAGGCCATTGGTATGACAAAAGCAAGCTTCATGGAAAAGTCAAAAGTGGTTGTCGGCCAATTTTTTCCCACTACACCAAACTCAATGTTTGACCTTTAAATTCCCCCAACCTCCCCCCCCCCCCCCCCCCCCCCCCCTCCTCTGAGTGTATAACAAATGACCAATTAATGAACGGAATTAAAGCAGTTATTGAAATCCTCCTCAGTTACAATGAAAGATTAGTTTGTGGGTCTGGGGTGAGGTCGAATTGTAGTTGCAACAGTCTCTAATTGCAGTCATTTTGAGTAAAACTCTTTTATGTTTGTGCGATTTCCCTGCCTATTAAATTGGTTTTAAATGAGCACTATCATGGAGTTACCGGCCACCTCTTCCCTGTATTCTCTTTCATGGTGTTGGGGAGAAATTCGAGTCGATAGGTACGTTCGAGAGATTAATATAGTCACATTTTGTTTCTTAATTGGCAACTCTCTTAATGCTGACTGCTGAGTTCACTTATATTGATTTTCTTCCCCTTCCTCCCTCCAGATCGCTGGTCCACGAGCCATCCACTCGAGTCAATGGGGATTGATATGTCCTTCGGACACCCCCGAAGGTGAATCCTGTGGCTTGGTCAAAAATGTTTCACTCATGTGTCACATCACTGTGGAAGTCGAGGATACAAATCTCATTCACATTCTGATGACGTACAATGTCTTTCCACTCAAAGACTTTCAGCACCAGCCCGATGAGTAAGCGATTACTATCTTCTTATACTTGAGTTTGTTCATTTTCATGCGAATTAAACAACATAGAGCTCTCTTCTTCTAAATAGAGCACTTGAGCTTGCCTCTCTTATGATTTATTTAAACAGGGTTATTGTTCCTACATTCTAGCTGATGCTAGAAACCAGTTTAATACGTGTTCGCCTTCAAGGTGTTATACCTCAATGCTTATAGTAGGGGTGTAACATTATCTTTTGCCGTGATATTAAAGTTGTTTCGTTTGCTTGGATGCCAGCCTATTGGATAACTCAATTTAGTGTTGATTCATTTCTTAGTCCAAGCAAACATACATCTAAAAAAGCAAAATATTTTGAAATTCGCATTGGGGCTACTTATATTGTTGTTGATTTCAGGCACATTGTTTTCGTCAATGGAAAACCAGTTGGGTTCACAAAGACGCCGAAAGAACTTTGCACAGCAATTCGTGGCCTTCGACGTACTCGTCATATCAATGAGTTTGTATCCGTTCACTGTAAACCCATTCTTCGTTGTGTGCACGTTGTTAGTGATGGTGGACGTCTATGCCGACCATACATCATTGTTCACGATGGAAGGCCTCTTGTCACGCAGGAGTTGATTAACGACCTGCAGGCTAAGATGCTTAATTGGGATGACTTTTTGAAGCGTGGGTTGATCGAATATCTCGACTCAAATGAACTCAATGATTGTCTTGTCGCTCTGGATGAGGATTCCATTGTCGAAGGAACAACCCACATGGAAATCGATCCATCAACTATTCTTGGTGCATTGGCAGGTCTCATCCCCTACCCCAATCACAATCAATCACCCCGAAATACCTATCAATGCGCTATGGGCAAGCAGGCAATGGGTGTCACAGGCCTCAATCAGCAGATTCGATTTGATACTCTCCAGTTGCAAATGGTTTATCCTCAAAGACCCTTGGTTGAAACGAAGACCAGTCAAATGTTACACTTCCATGAACTACCTGCGGGGGAAAATGCCGTTATTGCTATTATGTCATTCACTGGCTATGACGTAGAAGATGCACTGATTCTAAATAAAGCATCGATTGATCGAGGATTTATGAGGGCGTCTGTGTATAGAAGGGTCGGTGTACATCTCAAATCCCATGATGGTGTTGCTCATGATAGACTTATGGGTCCAATTATCGACACAGGCAAGTTGAATATGCTGTGTTAATCTAATTTCAATTATTATTGACTTCAAACGGTTTTTTTCCTTTTCCTCGTAATAGTCACCAACAAGCCACGCAGAAACGACCAGCTTTTAGAAGCAGACGGGACAGCCGCTGTAGGTTCGAAGGCGGAAAGTCATTTTGTTCTAATCAATAAGCAGATGCCTGTCGTAAAGTCAAGTTCTATTAATGAAAACGGAGGCTCTGTCAGTGTCACCGCAGCTACACCTCCTTCTGCTGTAATTTTTATCTACCTATATAACTTAAGTAATTCGATTTGCTTCTATCCGGTTAATGCTCTCTCTTCTTAATATGTAGGTGGAATACAAACGCACTCCCCAAGACCACAAATCAATAGAACCGTTCATCGTTGACAAAGTTCTCTTTGCAAGTTCCGATGGTGGTCAAACTACTGTCAAAGTTCTCTTACGACAAACACGAATTCCTGAAATTGGCGACAAATTCTCCTCTAGACATGGCCAGAAGGGTGTTGCCGGTCTCATTGTGCCTCAAAGTGATTTGCCTTTTAATAAAAATGGCATTTCTCCGGATATTATCATGAATCCCCACGGATTTCCCAGTCGTATGACGGTAAGTTGAAAAACGGGCTTGTCAGCCGCGACTAGTATTCTTAACGGAGGTTAAAATAATCAGAAAATCCGTTTTCAACTCTTCATCGTTAGTCACTAAGGCTTGAGGTTGAATGCGATTTTTCCCTTTTTTTTAATACTGATAGAGTGGGGCAAAAATATCTCCCTCCTGAACCTTCAGGAAACGTTCATACCAGAATTACATGCATGTACAGACACCCTGAAAGTGCCTTGCTTAGGCCAAGTTTCACCAACGGAACATGTCTTTTTAGGAGTCAAAATGCATCTAGTTTACTCCCAACACAAAGCCTCTTTTTATGTATCAAATATTGGTAAGAGTTCGGAGCGGTATGCATATGGTTTACAATGTTGAGGTCTCTTTAATTGTGCTGATATCGCTTTTTGCACAGTTTAAGCGTGGAGGCAAGTGTGGCATTTGCGGATTTTGAATCTGAAAAGTGGGGAAGTTCCTTATGTTCTCGAGTATTGCTTGTTGTGTGTGTGTGTGTTCCAGTCTCACTTAAAATGTAAATTATCGCATTAATCGTGTCAGTGGAAGAGTTGGAATGCTTTTAAGAAATCGGTTTACTATCATTGTGCCATCAATTTGGCGATTGAGTTACAGCCTGCTGTCTAAATTGGAATAATGTACATATACGCACATTCTTCCATGGGGTAGTAATCGAAATCCACGTCTGAGGGATTAGGGATCAAGAAGTCGTTGCTCATCTCTGCATATCCAGTGATGTGGATAACCAAGTATTCTGATTATTCCTGGTTAACACGATGAGTAATAGTGCGTAATTTTCTCATCAAAGTTGGCTCAGGAAGCCTCTCTACCTGAGTCCAGTTTTGCCAACTATAACTTTAATGAAATTGAGAAATGTCACAATTATAAGTAGAATGGAACTCAATGATGCATTGCCAAATCGTGCCTAGTTCGGATCGGCCAAGAAGTGAGTTCTATCTGTCATCGTTTGTTTCCTTGTCGCCTTGAGCGAACGACAGTCAAACGACACCGTATGATTTATTCTTAAACACCACCAACTATGCAACTAAGCTTGGCAGAAATCGTAAAATAAGCTTTAGTTTATGAATCCTAAAAAATATGCTTGGTATGTCTTTCTCCTAACTTCTAAGAATGAAGCCAGATTTGTCGTGAAAAATCGTATTTGAAGAGGACTAAATTTGATTATGTTTAACAGATAAGCTGAATTTGCGTGTATGTTCAAAGGGGCTCAAACGTAGAATGGAAAAGTAGAAAGGTATTGAGTCGAAAGCTGGTCACAAAATGAGATTTTGACAGTAGGAGTGGTTCCATGTACTCTTTATTAGAGAAATAGTTATTATGCAACCATTGCATTTATATGCGTTTTTCTATAGGTTGCTAAACTACTGGAGTTACTCTCAGGAAAAGCTGCCTCTTTGGATGGAAACATCCGTGATGGCAGTGCTTTTTCTCCGCATCCAGTTGAAGCGCTAAAGGAAGTCCTTCCCAAATACGGCTATAATTGTTCAGGCAAGGAGATACTTATCTCTGGTGCAACTGGTGAGCCAATGGAGGCCTATATCTACACTGGTGTGGTCTACTATCAGCGTCTCAAACACATGGTGCTAGATAAAGTCCACGCCCGTTCCAGGGGACCGGTAACAGCGTTGACCCGCCAGCCCACAGAGGGCCGCAGTCGTGAAGGTGGTTTGCGTGTTGGTGAAATGGAGAGGGACTGTTTAATCGCGTATGGTGCCTCACAGCTACTACTTGAACGACTCATGCTGTCGAGTGATGCTTACGAAGCAGTAGTTTGTGAGGCATGTGGTTTGTTCGCCTCCTCGCCGACTTGGTGTCAGTATTGTAAAAGCAGTGCAAAACAGAGAATATCGAAGGTTCGACTGCCTTATGCTTGTAAATTACTCTTCCAAGAGCTAATGTGTATGCGTATCTTCCCCAGAATGACACTTTCAGCTCCCAATGAATCTGTTCTGGCTGCACGCCATTCTGCAAATAAGTAACAATCTCTTTCTTTACTCCAACCGTTTTATTCCCTTGTAAATTCCTATCGTATTAGAACAAATTACTTCAAACAGAGTTACATCTGTTTTCTACTAATATATTTTGCTTGGATTTGGAAAAGAATTGGAGTTAAGTTTAGGAGGTTAGTTGTCAACTTACAAGTGTGGTTAGTAAGGGATCAAAATTGCACCGCCAATGATGTGGTGGGTAAACACGCTGACTGGTCTTGATTAGTGAGATGGACTGAAGGGCGATTCTTGAATACTATAGAAGGAGGTGATCAGATTGATACCATATTTGGACTCCTAGCCATTCTCTAGGCCACATCTTTCTTCATTGTGAAAGCAGCAAACCAATCTATTGGCAGGCGATTTCAAAGCGGGAAGACAAAGGTTCTGATGGAGACAGTTGTGAACAAGTCCTTCACTTGCGGATAGAATTTTTGTAGAAAGGGTATATATAGTTCAGAGATGAATAGTAACGTAAAGAGATGGTATGTGATCTTGGAGTGCACCTGACGAAAAGCTAGCAGAAAACAACCAAGAACCACACGAGTGACTTGATCACTCCAAGTCTCATTTGAGTATTTTAGTTAGTGTACTCGTATCGATCTAATTGCTAGATGTATTCAATTTTTAACAGTTTTGAGTGCTAACAATCTTAGGAAGCTTAGCAAACTCGAATATTTCTGAATTCCCCACTTTCCTTTGTTTTCAAGCAATTAGAGAAAAATGCATCCAGAGAACAGACGCATCACATATCTCCGGGTCAGTCAATACCATCCTATTCAAACCCAAATGAAACCTCTAGATAACTCAACACCATCCTGTCCTATTAACCCGATGATTTCTACCAAGTCCGTATTCTAAGGTACATAAATGGCAAATGCACTTAGGGCATCCTGACTAAAAAAACTTATAAGAAACCTGCCTACAGCCACGACGTGCTTCCATATCAAGCAGTCTGCGAATGCGTTTCAGTATAAATTTAGTACCCAACTAACTGCGTGAATCCTTATTAACTGTCGATATCAATAGCTAAGTCTACCTCCAATTCCTCGGTACTATTTGATGGCCTGTAATAGGATTTAGCGCTACTCATAAAGTATGTTCAGACACCACTCCTGAAAAGGAGCGATCCTCCGAGAGCAAGTGATTTATTGCCTAATCCACAACTGGCTCTTCGTTATTAGATTTCATGAGTGCAGATTCTCCTAGATGTATAAGCACCATCACTCTATTACTTCAACAAAAAAGTCGCCCATGTCACTCAGGAGTGAGCCTACGAAGAACTTATGTAAGAGAGAAATATGCCAAACCAATTACAAATAACGGAAGAGATCACTTAGGTGATTGGCAAGCAACGCATTCATCTACAATTCGTAAGAAAAACACATAAACGCATCCTTTCCGACACAAAAAGGCTAATTGGGACATCAAAAGAATATCTAAGACAACAGAAACAGATGATTTCACACAGTGCCAAACCCTGATAATCAATGGCCATTCCAAACGTCACACCACCCAAAATAAGTCATACTAAAAGGAATTGATAACGACGAAGGGTGCTAATCTAGTGACAATGTAGTTGTGAATAAGGATTTATAATTCAGGACATAGAAGACATGGGGTAAAAGATGTAGGAAAATCAGCCCTCCGCATAGATCTTATCAATAAGAACCCTTCCAGCATCCCATTTCACTATCTATGTCTATCTAAAAATATTAAAACACATTTGAAAGTTAGAAATAATATACACTTATTTTCATTGTATGTACAGGTAGAGTGTTTAGGAGCTAAGTGTTGTACAGAGATCCTCCAGCTGTTGACAAAAATCGTGGTTATTGGACGTAATACTTTCAAAATTCTTAATCTAAGAACAAAAGAATTTAGGCACAATTAGACTACTTACTGTTCGAAGGACAAGCTCTCGAATGTGCTGACGCTTCTGTATGGATATTGTAAAATCAGACGAACTGGAGACAATACTGGATAAGCCGACTAAGATATCCTTAACAGACCTAGAATAGTCAATAACTTAGATAAAAGGCACTTGCTTATGCAGAGAAATAGAAACAGGAAGATAGGTACAGCTTCGAAGATATTCCACATATGATAAAATCAAATCAAACATGTCGTTAACTTTAGTAAGGTCGAAAAGGAATGCAGAAAAGTCCACATGTTCAGAATATTTCTGTTCAAAATTTGATTTGTTCACCAATTCGAAATCGTCAACTTTTGAATCAACACATTCGATACGCTAAATAATGTTAAAAAGAAACATTTATCAGCAAAAGCCTAAAGATGGAAATTTAGAACCCATATCAACAGGCAGATGAGGTTTCAACAACGAACAGAATTAATGAAACTAAGATCAAAGTTACCTCAGAAATGTCATACCCCAAAGCCGACGCCTGAGAGAGTATTAGCTCAGCCATACGAGAGTATGACTAGAAGGGCTATCACAAGCCAATAGATTTTAATGGTTTAGAAGATTGATAAAATAAACAATTAATAACTCATCACAAATTAAAACCAAATTAGAATAATTTTAAATAGACAATATAATAGCTTACGAATTTTTCATTGAATATATACTGAATCGATTAAATATTATAGGTCAAAAAGAAGAAAGTAACTACGTGACTCAATAAAGGATGATTTTAGTGAAATATAAATAGTAAGTTTTATGGAGATGAATATGAGTTTCATGAGTGTTATTTTTCATTTTTTTTATGTTGCGTTTTAAGTCTAAATAATCGAAATTTTACATTTAAATCATTTTAAAAAAATATCTTAACAAATGTTCGAAAGCATTTTATATGGGCTCTAAAGGCTTTTGTTCTAATGGGTCTCTTTTTCTGACCTCGTATCGAATCCCCATTTCCCGCAGTTTTCATTGCTATATCGATGGATGATTTTACTTCGGCATTTCTTTCAAGAGGAAGGGATGAGTTGAAAGACGTCGAAGAGGATATCTCATACACACCATTTGGTGTTGATTCGGCAAAGACAATGCAATCAAATACATCAACTTCTCAGCAGTTTCAAAGTATCGATACTGAACCAGAATCCGTGACAAGATGGCGACAGGAGTATAGTACCAATATCGAAAAGAAGGATGGAAATGAGGCAAAAAGGGTAAAAGCAATGAAGGAAAATGCCGAAAAGGTATGTTATCAATGTTTAATAATATAATACTCGATTGCTTGGTGTGCTCTATACTTTGTTCGACTTAATAGGAATTAGTGGATTGGCAAGCATGGTACAAGAAAAATCTGGTTAAGGCTCATCAGGAAAATTTGGCTCACGAAGAAGAATTGCAAGCTCAACGTGACAAGACTACGCTTCTCTCTCAATCAGTTGCCAATGTCAATCCTTCTGATTCCGCAATTTGGGAGCGAGTTTGTCAACTTTGTGATCTCACTGTTTCTTCCACCGGCGATTCAACTTTCTCCTCAAAATCCTCATCCCAATTTAAAGACGTATCTAGATTCCGTTCTCTTCTTCTTTCACTTAAGAATAATCCCCCCAGAATTGCCCATTAGTTCTATTATGCGAATTAACTGCCATTGAACTATCCCCCCTCTCTACCCTAACTACGTTGTCGTATAAAACTTACATTCCTTAATGTTTCTGTTCTGGTTGGACAATATGGTACAAGCGCCCGGTTTCAATGTATATTTCCTAACTCTTGATATGTCCCCTCTTCATTTGTTTATTTGTTTCATGTATGTAGTGTGTGCTATTATCTGTTGCGTTTTCCTTTTCACGTTATTATTTAAATAGGACCTTGAGCGTGGAATAGAATCTCGTATTATATTTTGACCATTTTTATGTTTTCCCTTGGCACTGGCGATCAGACTGTTATTGTTAAGGATGCACATCTGCTTTCGGCGGAATAATGTTACTAATTGTCATTTTTTATCAGCTTCATTAGTACGTATTCGTTCGCTTTGGCCCCGAAGAAGGCAAAGGCAGATGGGCTACTCTATTTCCACTTGTATGCTTAATTATAAAGAAATTATACATATGATATAACGGGTCTTTACATTAATCTTAACAGCTTTGCATTCATCACTTAAATCTCAATCGGATTCATCATTGGTGCTGTATTATTCCGTCCACTTTTAGCCTATTTCTAAAATAACCAGCTGCAATTGTACTAATGACCCTATTCCCACTTCAAAATTTTCTTCAACCGCCATATCATCTTTGCAACATGTGTGACTCTTTCTGCTAGTTTCTATCTCAAATACTTTTCACAAACTGCCTTTCTCTCACTCTTTTCTATCTCTACATCCTTTTGACCTTATCCGGCTATAATCCGTAATTCTCTGATCATATTCCTCGATTAACTGAGTTGCATCAGGTGCTTTCTTAATTTTATTTGTGGTTTTCAGGCGAAATCAGAAACCAATTCAGACTTTAGTTTAGATAGGAGGTCTAACAGCATGGGGTTTTATCCAAGCTACTTTCTACTAATCGGAAAATTGAGAGGAAAGGATAATAGAGAGTAAGGACTTAAAACCACGAACGAGAGAGAAAGTGAGGGTAAAAGGTGGAAAGTTCACATTCTTGTACGGTCTTAGCGAGAATGACATTGGGGAGTCCAAAGCCACGAGTGTTTCCATTATAAGCCAGATAGTTAAAGGTCCCAAGTGTAACACCACGAACTTCTTGGCCACATTTAAACAAGAGGATAGAGATCAAAGTTGTATTCCAGAAAAATGGACTCTCATTACTGATTTAGTATTAGTCCTAAACAGGACTAGTGAAAATTGGAGTACCCAGAAAAGTTCCTTAAACACACTCTTACGAGGTCATTCAATTTTATCAACTTAATTTTCATGTAAAATTGAAACTTATTTATGATAGGGGGTTTCTGGATCTGCATAACCAAGAAGAAGATAGGAGGTGAGGTAAAATGAATAATATTGAACATGCGGACTTGTTAATGTATGATAATTGGATTTATTTTAAGTAAATGAAAATACGATTTATCTTGTAGTAAGATTAATTGAAAGGAAAAGCATGACAGTAGAAGTTAATTTTAATAATTTTAGAGTATCCGAACAAAGCGAGAAACAATTGAGTCTAATGCAATATGAGACGAAAGAGGAGGTTAGGAGTATAAAAAATTCTCATAAGGAGAACATTTTGGCTGGCATTGCCCTTATATTTCATTTTCATTAATTACCCCAAGGGATCATGAGCTAGCTTGCGTCTCACCAATACTCAGAGCTCGATCACGGGTTTATTTATTTCCATGATTGGTCTTTCGACCTCGATTGCTTCCGTTGAGCAAGTATATTGAACCTACAGATTAGTTTTATAAGGACATAATTAAGTTCCCCGACGATTGGGAGTTCGGACATTTAATTAATGGATGACGACTAAACTACGTTCGTTTTAAATGATAATATGAAGACAGATCAGTTCTTAAATATTTTGAGGTTAGAGTAAGTAGCTTGTTTACTAAAAGTAGTGCATGCTTTAAGTTCTTGAGCAGATATCGGTAGATTTCTGCAGTTATTATTCGCCTTCCAATCTTACAACCGAAAGAATAGTGGGTTTGAACTAGAAATCCAGTAAAATAGAAAGGCCAATTCAGAGACTGTAAACCTGTTAGAAGAGATGTGATTTTGAGAGTCTTAGAAGTGGCAATGGGTGGATAGTGTTTTTGTTTAAAGATAGGGTATATATGAAGTGTAGACTGAGAACCATCCCCAAGGAAATCTTGCAGAGGTTGAAGAGTCCAAAGAAAAGACACTGCATAATAGTTCAAGAGATTGAATTTATGGGATCTTGAACATGAGGAGTGAGATAAACTGAAATAAATTTCATAGAAAACAGGGCAAGAATGATTTCAGATAGACATTTTAAAATAATTTTGCGGAAAATTTGAATTATTAACTCTACAAAGAATTTCATTGTTCGAATCACAAAATATCAGCCTTAATTTAGAGGAGCACTTAAAAGGGTAACAATACATGTTTACCATTATTGTACCCTTAAATTCTCCTTGGACGATTAGCCTTCGGTCGGTGTTCCTAGTGAAATTAGTGATGCTACCAAACCTTCGAAAGCCAGTTGAGTATTAAAGTTACTCGGTTAGTCTATATATATATAAAACAAAAAACGAAATTATTTACATGAGCTTGTTAATGGAAAGTAAGAACGATATCTCGACGATACCTCCTTTCCGATTGGTCAGCATTTAAAGCGCTGACAGCTCTTGTAGTCAAAATTAATGAGTCAGTAATGACTTTTTATTTATTTTGTCCTTGCAACCCACCTTAAACTGATAATTGGAAAATTAACACTTGCAGTCATCAAAACCAACGTGAAAAATTACTTGTATACATTGAAATCGCAATTTATCTTAATATTTCCTAAATATATCATGTCATCACTCTAGTATGATCATTTCCGGTAGTTCATATTCATCATAAGGGCAATTCTAAATCACTGTAAAAGAAAGAAAATATAAGAAAATTTTTATGTTGCTGTAAATTTATCTGTTCATTCTCTGTTGTATAACCGATATAGCAGAGACATAAGTCTGAATCTAAATAAAAAATGTAACATTCCAATTTTTAATGTCATTCCTATTAGCAAGACCGTTTCGGATGTAATAATACTACCGCAAAGGTAATCAAAAAGAGCAGAGTCGTAATGTAGTCCAAGATTCCTTTAAGTAGTTCAGAGTCTTTCTTACAGCCGATCCTCCCCTCCCTTTAGAAATTTAAATACTTTATTTTGCATGAAAAATACAGGCATTGAGAATGCTGTGGATTTTAAATAAACCACGTTATAACTGAGATAAGTCGACGAAAGTAACTAACTTTAGTAAGTGGTTATAATAAATACCAATTCCTGAAATTCATTCCATTTAAAGAGTTTACAAGGCATTTTACTGACATGTTTACAAATGGATATCGTGAATACGCAAAACATTTCAAATTGTCAACATTTATTTCACAAATGTATTAAAATTTGGTAACCCACCTTCATTACTCAAAAAAACATCTTATTACGAATTTAATGAAGACTTTACTTAGAGCTAACAGACAAAAATAAATTTTTAGGTAAATGATTCAACGTTAAATCAAGGTTAGGTTGCATTAAGCAATCAAGGACAAGTGTGGCTTGGATATATTGGCTAAATATATTGTATTACACAATTGTAATAAATTAATAATTTTAGAATTTAAATAATTTCCAAGTGATTTTTCATTGAACGACATAAACACTTATCTCAAGGCTGCTTTGTAATTGGCCTTGATTTTAGCGCTTTGCTTTTGAATCGTTTATTCTGGGTTTGCTTTTATAGATTGCAATTGACTAAGTCGTGATTTACGGATTCGATCAACATTAATGAGTGATACATATAATGAACAAGACGTCGCGGAGCTATCTCTTTTATCCGATACGGTAGTAGATAATATTTTTCCTGACCAACATGTCAACAATTGTATGTCTTTAATTATGTATTTTTAAACTTGGTAATTTAGCTACTTTGAAAGAACCATGTGTGGAATTTTTTCATAAATTCGATTCTCTAGTTATTCTTGGCTCCAAGACATTTGCCGAAAAACAACCATTCGAAGCTATTTATGCTGCCGAAAAACCAATTCCAGAACATATACAAAAGGCCATTGCCCACTATAGTTTTCCATCAACTACTAGGGAAATAAAAGTGTATTCCGCCTTGGGTACAGGCAGTGTGAATTGTTTTCGCAAAGCCAGTTCTCTTTTTACGCAAAATGGAGTGCGTGATTGCTTGCAAATAGGTCTGTTTACCATCTGTTGAAATGATGAATAGTATTGCACCATTTTAGGCTTTTATATTAGTGCGAATGTCATCCACTCCTCTACGGATCCGAAAATTCGGCATGTTACGATGTGTTTCGATCGTAAGCATATCACTTTTACTTCTTGTACCTGTACCAGTGAAGAGGATCGTAAAATAACTGACAGCCAAAAAAAACATCTCTCTCCTGCACAGAAATCAATGTCAGATCAGAGTGTTTGGTGTCCCCATGTGGTCGCTACTTGTTTGACCCGGATTGAGCATCCGGAAAAATTTATCTACCGCCCACCAATTTCGGAATCTTTGAGTCAGTTAAATGAGTCGCAGTTGAGAACACTAGCATATAAATTAATTTGCCAGGAAAGTGCGCGTAAATTCTTACCCGCAACACAGAGTATCCTTGATGAAATGCTTACGCCATTGACACCTCCTTGCGGCTCTTATGAAGAAGGAAGAGGTATGCTTCTATGTTTTGTTTTCAGATATCTTTTACTTCATTTCCAGATCCAACTGGTGGAGGCTACATAGGTGAAAATCCTTATTGGTGTGCCGATTTCACAAATTTGAAGGCCCGACTGAAAAGCCAATTAGCATACCATATTCGTGAATTAAACGCTAAGATCGAGGTTGAATTGTTTTTCGATTTACCTTCTTCGTTTGTGGACATTCTTGACGTCCTTTCATCTACTCGATCATACCGTCCACGTGGTGCTTGGGAACTTCTGAGTATCATTATCAAAATGATGCACAACCACGATGCCAACTCCTTTGAATTGTTGCAGATCTTTGTAGAATCCATTCTCAAAACACCGGCGGTATGTATTTTTTTTCTTCTACTATATTTCAGGGTCTTAATATGTAATGATAAGTTAATAGTTGTAGTCGTTAATAGGTGATGTCTAGAGCAAATAGTTCCAGGTAATGGATACCAATTTTAGGTGGTGTAGCAATAAGGACCTTGGCTACATCGTGGGTTCAACGTCACGAGTGGAAACATAAGCTTTCCACTTATCAGTCGTTTCTTTACTCCTTTTTTATTTTACTATTTTGCAGGTGGTGAGCCACTGGAGCTGTGCGGAGAGAAATATTCCATTTTCTTCAAAACACGTTCAAGATGCTGAAAGAAGTGGGGTTTTCTTTACTTCTAGATGGCTTTGTGAAGCTCTTGTTGATGTTTGGCGACTCTTTTGTCTCCATCCTAAGTTTGTTAGTGATGCTGAAACCCTTGTTCCTAGCCTTGGTGTCTCACGTGTGGAAATTGTCAAAATGTTGAAAAGTTGGCAGCATAAAATTCTTTCTTCTCAGCATTTCCCCCCAGTTAATGCTATTCAATTGGACCTCGTTGGCTTTAACCCAGCCATAAAAACTTGCCTGTAAGTTTTTATTAGATTTAATTTCTATCGCTTAAACATTTCCTCTGACCAACCGACCATTTACCTGTGTTATTTCGTAAAAAAAAGTCGAGGTTTTAATAGATTGTACAAACTAATGGGTTCGTGTCGTGTTGAGGAAGTTATTTGCCATAAGACTCGGGATATTGTGGTGTCCAGATAGATTTGTATTCGCCCTACGATTTCTCTACTTTTCTTTGTCCCCTGATATGTTAAAGGAAATTCTAGATTAAGCGGACTAGATGTACCTTCTTATCACCCCAAAGTCGAAATTTTCTTCCTCTAAGTTTAATTACGAAGCTATCATTCACATGTTATGACTCAACAAGAATCTAAGCCAAACATTATCTTCTTTACGGTGTTGATCTCCATCCCATTCGTGCTGCTAACGATGAGAAAGTAAAAAAGTCTCCTCATTTATTAGATTGTCATGGGCAAATGATCATCTCCCTTCCACTCTCCATTTAACCCCGGACCAATTCCGTCAAGGTAAGTGCTTTTGTGTGAGTTCACTGATTTTACTTTGATTTTATCTTCTAGCTATTCCAAAATTTGATGGTGCTTTTGTGAGTGAACAATCTTTGGTGGATGATGATTCCATGTGGAGGGATTCGTTCGGGAAGTCTCCAGAATTCGGTTCCTTTTGTCCCCCCATGTGTGGTCAATTTGGGGTGAGTGTAAATAGCGACTTCTATGAGTAATCAAGCTCAAGGACTGATTTTAACGGCGCTTAACTTGCGCGGAATATTGGTATAATGGACACCAGTGAGAAGGTCAAATTTTGCCTCTCTAGACCTAATCAGGGCAGTTGATTAATAATATAATAACTGGGTAGGGAGTGAGTACGTTACATGCTACGCTACTGTTGTAGATTAGTATCAAGAACATAATTTTGATGCACGGT
Organism: Rodentolepis nana; assembly: GCA_900617975.1. Taxonomy (NCBI): domain Eukaryota; kingdom Metazoa; phylum Platyhelminthes; class Cestoda; order Cyclophyllidea; family Hymenolepididae; genus Rodentolepis; species Rodentolepis nana. Next base: position 4,074 of record UZAE01012802.1, on the reverse strand, counting down.
TTTGAGCATTTCAATTGTTGGAAGCAGTTTGAGATTGATGGGTCACTTGAGGGTGCTTCATTCAGTTCAAGTACTGATATAAAGGTGACTATATGAAAGTCATAAATATTGGTCCCCAGGAGCCAAGCCAGTTCACATTCGTCTGCTTTCGAATTCCCCGATTACCTTATTTATGAATTCGCCAAGCTATTGAAAATAGTAACCTGCTATTTACAATTAGCGCGCTATTTCATCCTTTATCAACGAAGAATTATAAATCATTTATATCAAATGACAGGTTTTATGATAGTTATCATTAGTCCTTTAGTTGACTTCGGGCTTCAGAGAGGAGAGGAACATCAAAGTCACAAGAGGTTGAAGCGGGGGGAGGGACAGAAGATTCAAAGATGTAAGAGAGAAAGACACAAAGGTAGCGTAAAAGGTAAGGTAAGGTGAGTACTGTGAAAGTGGTGAAATATGACATACAATGGGGTCGTGGTAATTTATAGACTTGAGTATGAGTATACATTCCCTAGGTTGCATCATGTGGATGTAAATTTTGTTGCGCACCCCAGATATTAATCATTGGAAGGCATATAATCCCCAATATTTATTTATATCAAATGGCAGGCGTTTTGATAGTTATCATTAGCCCTTTTGCTGACTTCAGGCTTCACAGAGGTGAAGGTACATCAAAGTGAAAAAATTCGAGAGGGGGGACAGAAGAGTGTTTTAAAGATGTAAAAGAGACAGACGGACACAAAGGCAGAGAAAAAGGTAAGGTAAGGTGAGTATTGTGGAAGTGGTGGTCTATGACATACAGTGGGGTGATGGTAGTTTGAAGTGAGAAGTCAACTGCCGATTAATAGACTTTTTCGCCGTATGAGTATACGTTGCTCATGGTGCACCACGTGGAGGTAAGTCTATCGCACACCCCATAATGCCCAATATTAACTGTGTCTGGTCATTCAGGCATCAAAATTTGCACTTTTAAATCACAGGTATCTATATTGCAGTCAATAAAGCTTCTCCGGGGCTTGTATAAAACATTGACCTCTCTCAAGTGGGAGCGCTAAGAATTGAGTTTGACTGAGTATATTGAAATATGAGAACTGGAGAAGAGTAGAAGCTGAAATTTTAAGAGAACGGAATAAATGTCGGTGCTGAGCTGGTGTCGTTTATTGGCTTTCATAAGGAACAATAAGAGACGTGTGTGTGTATCGGTAATGCAATGATAAAAGTACATTTACTAAGTTAAAGATCAAAATAGATGCTTATTGGGGGATATTCTTTGATCATGCTAGTTAATTCTAGTTATATATAGGTGTTTTGCGGAATACGAGTTGCTCAGGAGATAATCTCCGTAATGCTTCCACTCTACCTGAGTCAGGGGCTATCAACATGATTTGATAAATTCCATCCTAGTCTAATCTATTCAATGCTCTATTATTTTCTGTCCTCAACGTTGCATATTTCTTATATCACTGTCTCCCATCTGTGTCTACCCGAAGTATATTTGGGTAATTCCACCTTTTAGGACTGTCAACTTAGTCCTTGTGGTGGTTTCTAATTCTCATCACGGGATGCGCACCGGCAAGTATCGGTTTAAGGGTTTCTGAAATGACTGATGTGCACGTTGTTCCAATTTATTTTTTTCCGACACGAATTTTATGATGCTTCTTTAATATTAGATTGATTTTGCTCGATGTCAAAGCCTCGTTACTCATGGAGGTAGTAAGGAGGTAGCATTGTCCTGGGTGCGACATCTGGCTCTTCAAATGTTACAACAATCTCCACACTTATTGACGGCCGCCAAGACCGCTTTCTCAACGCAAGACTCTGATAAAGAAATGCCTTCAAGCACTACCAATAGTCGATCATCTTCAAGTACACAAACTACAGAAGCTGGTCGAAAAGCTCGCGATTTCTTTCGTGAGAAAAGTGCTGAAACGGAAGCAATGCTAAAAAATAAGAGTGTTGATAAATTTGGAGCAATAGTGAGTGTTTTTTTCTCGTTATATTCTACTTTATACTTCAAAAAACCTCATTAGGGCATATTTTTTGCAGCTAAATGAATGGATTTACTGTGTGGACTACCTTATGGACTGTTTCTACAGTTTCTACTTCTACGATGGTGTAGTTTGCCCACCCTCCCTCACAAACCACGATCTTTCTCGAGTTGTTATGCGCAAGAAAGTTGTTGAAGACTTCAATTCCTTATACTACTTACCGCATTTATCCGCATTGTCAATACCCCAGGAGAAGCAAATGACTGATGGCTGGATGCCTATTGACATGGAATTGGCTTTTCGATTGGGTTTTCTAGTTCTAGTCCTACCTAGAACGCAACTTATTTTGAAGAGCAGGGAAGTGCGTCTAATGGATCATGAAAGCCAACTTATGTCTAGACTCTACAGGCTACCTTTGGAATCCGTCTGCCCCTGGGTTATCGACACTATTCGTCACGAAGCTTCAGTACTTGCTTATGGACCAGATAGATTCGGTGAGAGTTCAATTATATATTATTGAGTAAACTTTAAGTAACTTTAATCCCTCTGGTGTATTTCTGGCAAGTCTAGTTGGGGCGACAAAAATAAAATATGCAATATTTACTAGATCGAGGAGGTAATACCAATTGGAAAAGTTTAGTGTTGAACCCAAAATTTTTCCTTAAAACGCTTATTCCTTACGATTTTTGAGATCTCGATTGGAGTTTGTTTGTTGTGCAAATGCATGCATATTTTAGCATATATTGGTTTTGTAGCTTTGAATTTCGATTTCTTTACATTATTATTACTCATAGTAATGGAAAATTTTAATTGCCGGAAGCAACTGAAAGTGTCTAAATGAAAAAAGACGCTAAGAGCAACGTTAGTTACTAAATTGGATTGCCCATGTTCCGAAATTCTTATTTCATTAATTCTTTTTCATTTAATCGCCAAAGATTTGACTTGCAGAAGAACTGTTAGGAAGCCTAATCGACAATTAATATGGAATTCGCAATTTCCATCTCATGTAACGGTTTATCGATCATTGGATTCTCATGCTCATACATTTGGAGAAAAGGTTACTTCTACTATTGGCCAAGCAAGCAGCCAATCATCTTTCGCATATTATGACTTAAATAAAAAAAATAAATTTATTTCGTCGAATAAATCAACGGTCGTTTGATCTATAACATTCTGTTGGCCACGCCTTATTTCTTCGTCAAATCTTGGACAGGATAGATTGAGCGGGAGAGAGAGAGAGGGAGGGAGAATAGTTGCAACCGGCACGTTTATTAGTAATAGACTTTGAAAAGAGGGAGGATATCAGCCGAAAGGGCGATGGAGTGGTCTGATAGGTTGATGTGTGCGACGGTTCTGCCTTCTGGTGCCGATGTGGAGAGGCAAATACGGTTGGAGAACGTGATGTGACGAAGAGGCGTATGAAGTATTGTAAAAAGTGGTGTTAGCCACCTCATGATTTTGATAGAATCTGAAATCATGTCAACCTGACTCATTGAGGCGACAACGTCAATTCTTGGTGCAGATCAGCTTACTTGATTGTGGTTCATAAGTGTCTCGTAGAATATCAGGTAACGAATATAATAGTAAGGTCTTGACGCTTCAGTGGAAATTATGCGGAAAATCTAACCAAAATTTGGTTCTAGAAATGCTTCAAATATGTTACGGGCGGTGTTGATTGTCTATCTCAGACCCATCAAGTTGTGTTCTTTTGTCTGTCTTTTCTTTTTTTGGTTTCCAGTTAGCCAATCACCTATTTGTGTATTCTAGTTGGCAGTAGGAGAGTGCAATTATGACGCTTCTTCCAATAACCCACTTCCCTATATTCTACCTTCACAGATGCCAACGTGCCCTACGCCTTGTCGGATTTCCTTTTCACCATGTTGGCCGGATCGCATAATCTCGAAGAGTGGGGTCCACTGGAAAACTCTTCCCCCATTGTTGGCGAAAATAGTAGCGCTGACGGTACTCAAACCGTCTCGATCAACCACCTTCCACCCTTTATTATCCGCGTTTTTCGACATAAACCTACTGCCGAGGTAAATGAACGGAAGCTTCGCAAACAAGTCAGGTAATTTGTGCCCCACCC